>CAUYSK010049959.1:0-48146 GCA_963575035.1 Avahi laniger | reverse complement strand
CTTGCAAGCATTAGTTATTGCCTGTCTTTTTGATAAAAGCCATTTTAACTGGGGTGAGATGATATCTTATTGTAGTTCTGATTTGCATTTCTCTGATGACTAATGATATTGAGCATTTTTTCATATACCTGTTGGCCATTTGTATGTAGTCTTCTGAGAAATGTCTATTCAGATCTTTTGCCCATTTTTAAATTGGATTATTTGGTTTTTTTGTGTTGAGTTGTTGGAGCTCCTTATATATTCTAGTTGTTAATCCCTTGTCATATGGGCAGTTTGCAAATATTTTCTCCCATTCTGTGGGTTGTCTCTTCACTTTGTTGATTGTTTCCTTTGCTGTGCAGAAGATTTTTAGCTTGATGTGATCCCATTTATCCGAGTTTGCTTCGGTTGCCTGTGCTTTGGAGGTATTACTCAAGAAGTCCTTGCCCAGGCCAACGTCCTGAAGACTTTCCCCAATGTTTTCATTTAGTAGTTTCATAGTTTCAGGTCTTATATTTAAGTCTTTAATCTGTTTTGATTTGATTTTTAGATATGGTGAGAGATACAGGTCTAGTTTCACTCTTCTGTGTGAGGATATCCAGTTTTCCCAGCACCATTTATTGAAGAGACTGTCCTTCCTCACTGTATGTTCTTGGCACCTTTGTCAAAGATAAGTTCACTATAGATGTGTGGATTTATTTCTGGGTTCTCTATTCTGTTCCATTGGCATATATGTCTGTTTTCATGCCAGTACCATGCTGTTTTGGTTACTACAGCTATATATTATAATTTAAAGTCAGGTAATATGATTCCTCCAGTTTTGTTCATTTTGCTCAGGATAGTTTTGGCTATTCTGGGTCTTTTGTAGTTCCATAGACATTTTAGGATTCTTTTTTCTATTTCTTTGAAGAATGTCATTGGTATTTGATAGGAATTACATTGAATTTATAGATTGCTATGGGTAGTATGAAAATTTTACAATATTGATTCTTCCAATCCATGAGCATGGATTATCTTTGCATTTTTGTGTGTCCTCTTCAATTTTTTTCACCAGTGTTTTATAATTTTCATTGAAGAGTTTGTTCTTTTCTTTGGTTAATTTTATTCCTAGATATTTTATTTTATTTGTAGCTATTATAAATAGGATTACTTTCTTGAAGAAACCTGATATTTATAGCCTCTCAGAATGTAAGTCCTGACATGCATGGTCAAGAAGAGTCAGAATGCCTGTCTCCATCCCCAGGGCTAGAGGCCTAATTGTGAGTCATAGGCTCACAGAAAGATGGTGATTTAAATGTGCCCCTCAAAAAACATGTGTTGGAGACTTAAACCTCAAAGCCACACTTTTGATAGGTGGGGCCTATTGGGAGGTATTTAGGTTATAAGGACTCTACCCTCATTAGTGGGTTGATGTCAATTATAAAAGGCCTAAGGCTGTTAGGTCGCTCTCTTGCACACTCTCTCTTGTCCCTGTGATACATTCCACCACGCTATGAGGCAGCAAGAAGGACTTCACCAGATGTGGCCCTTTGATCTTGGACTTTCCGTTTTCCAGAACTGTGAACCAAATACACTTCTATCATTTATAAATTACCCAGACTGTAGTATGCTGTTATAGAAGCCAAAATAAACTAAGATAATTATTA
Source organism: Avahi laniger (assembly GCA_963575035.1). Lineage (NCBI taxonomy): Eukaryota > Metazoa > Chordata > Mammalia > Primates > Indriidae > Avahi > Avahi laniger. Next base: position 46,521 of record CAUYSK010049959.1, on the reverse strand, counting down.
ACTAAGGCTTTTATGGGTTTTTTCCAATATTACCCTAAATTTATGCTGCTGTGATGACTTAATAGCAGAATGTCACATACTCGAAGAAACTTGCTTCAACTGTTTCTTAGCCAAAGGTAGAAGTGCCTCTCCCGGGCTCTGTCAGGAGCACCTTCATTTCCCATTGCAATGACAAAGTGATATATTGCCTAACATTTGCTTGGTCAGTTCCTCTTCCTAATAGATTGATCATGTGATGACAACATGTAGAAAAATCCTCTCTGCTCACCGTTCTCCTCCCTGCTTCAAAACTATGTTTCCCATTATGCAGACCTTGAGTACTATTATCAAATGTACCAAATCTATGAAGATGACTAAGCCATGTGCACTGTGTAGGATATAAAAGATATAGAAATTCATCCTCCCTCCTTTATGTGACTCATGATTTACATTTAAAGCAATTTATCAACTTCTTCATCTACCTGAGGAAATGGTTCAGAGGCTTAGTTGGAGCTTTAGTTATTTCATTTATAAAAATAAGAGCAAGTTGAATGGAACTCAGGAATCTATGAAAAGCTGAGTAGTAGGAAATACCAACACAACTGGATGCATGGCTAAATGAAAGCAGATAAATTTGATTTTAAAGAATCAATAAAATCAACATGAAGGAGTAGCAGAGAGACAGAAAACGATAAGGTGCATTATATGTGGAAATTGTCTTCTCAGATTCTGTTTCTTACATTTGCAATCTGTTCTTACAAAAAGTGTACATGTATATAATGTACACATAAGGTCTATGTGTGAGTGGTGTGGTGTGGCTAGTATTTAAACATGACTTTTATTTGTGTATTTCTGATGTTATTTTTGTTTAATCTCTGTTGACGGAATTCATGTGTGTTAAGATCATACTATTAGGAAATCGGACACGCCATGTGTTCATTTATATTTTTAAAATGTCACAAACCATTATACCTATTCATTTACTTGTCTAGAAAATTGCCTGTTTTGACTTTTTTATTACCGCAAAGAAGAAAAATGCCCACTGTATATAGAGACAGATAGCCTGAAACCTCTATAAATAGATGATCCAGCTACTGCCTTCCCCTCTCCATTAATGCCACTTTTTCTAATGATCGTGTCTTTGAAAATAATTTCAACTTTCTTGATACAACAACATTTTAGACACTTAACCACGCTATTTGTGAGTATATGACAGCAGCCAGTTTATGGTAGGTTTTAGATTTTAACACCTTCCTTTACAAATGCTTTACTTTCTCAGCTGTTCTACACGAAATTAAGAAATGGAAGAGACAGATTTATAGTACTGAGGCATCCTAATTGTCCCAGATTCTTACTTTTTAATTTCTTTCAAGATGCATGGGGTCATTTTCCTTCATGGCTACTCATGTTCCCTCTGGGCAAATAACTGCTCACTTCGCTCTGAAATTATGCAATAACTGCCTATAATTTGCCACTTGCCAGAATAATATTTTTCTTAACTCTAAGGGGATGTATTTTTCTTCACCAAGATATTCCTGGAAAATATAATGATGGACAAAGCAGAAAATGTAACAAACCTATAACACATTGACAAAACAGTGATTGACACAATTTCAAAAATATATTCAGGGCAAACACAGACAGGAAAAAGGAATCAATCCGTAGCTAGCAATGAAACTATTTGACATGACAAGGATCATGATGTGAAATGCTGGTTGCCCAAATATTGATCACAGCACTCAGAAATCATATTTTTGTCCATGGCTAATATTGACCAAGGTGATGTCTGCACAAATCCTATCATTGGAGGGCAGTTATTACATACTAGATAACAACAAATCCTTCCTCTCTAGCAACTGATCCCATACAAGCGTAGATTTGATAGGACACAGAACATTAATCAAATGCATTTTTTGTGGGGCAATAAAGTTGGTAATTAAATCTGAAAATCTCTTATTGCACAGAATCATTTGGTTCTTTCCTTAATTACGATATGTTTCTGTTAATTTTCAAGTTAGATAAGCAATTCTATTAGTAACTGGAAAATTAGTGGTAGCAATGGGTTCTCTTCCTAGATAACCAAAAACTATCAATATTCTACATAATAATCAACTGCTGCTACTGATGTTATTTAAATACACATGTTCCTTTATTTCAATGCTTAGTAAAAAAAAAAACACTTATATTTTACATTTATGTGAGATTACCCTCACTTGTTTTAAGAAATATAATACATTCCTCTTCCAACATTCTTTATTGTTAGTCCTCACATTTAAATAAATTTATATTTAACACTTGTCGCTGGATATTAAAGCTTTCCTAAAACTATGAAACTCAATCCTTAGGGAAGAAATATACTTGAAAATAAATATCTGGGGTATGTAAAATAAACTAGAATGGTGAAACATCTGTACATTTGTAATTATAAATTAATATTTACTCTTCTTAAATTCCTGAATATTAGTTAAAAAGAATAACAGAGATGCCCATACCCTATCAACCAGAGTCTAACATTGAACATTTTAGCACATTTTTTTCTAGTTTTTCACAGTTTCTTTCTTAATATAGCATGAAATAACACTACTTGGCATCTTTGTACTTTGTTTTATAATGGAAGAAATTTTATATTTTCACTAATTTTTACAAATATAAATTTAATAAATTCATTTGTTTACATGAACTGCACATAATACACTAAACAATTTTCCTATACAAAGACATTAAGAGTGTGTCTGTAATTTTGTATTATGATGAATAACACTATAATGTGAAGAGTTTTGTCCATAGATTTTTGCACATAATTTAGGTTACATGCATAGACTATTATAAGTTAAATAACTGGGCAAAAAGTATGACCATTTACAGATACTGGATAAATATTGCTCAAATTGTTTCTCAAACTATATAATTTATCCTTTAATCAGAAAAACGTGAAAGCACTTCACTTTTATCAACATTGACTATTTATTTTTATTTTATAATTTGTATGTGAATTTCCTGAAAGTTTCTATTCTGTGTCTTCTTACTTCAGTCTTTTTAACCCTATTCTTCTACCCAGGATTCAGAAATACTTTTAGAATAAGATGTTGAAAAACTCTGTATATGGGTGACCAAATAGTCTCAACTACTCTAGTTCACCAGCTTCAGACTTTCCATATTACGTCTACACAAATAAAGTCTAAATATCCCAACTCATTTGCAACTAGGGATATCTGAGGATGCCTGAGAAATGTTGGTATGTTTCACACATAACATCAGGTAGGTGTTTTTCATTTCAGCTCCATCTCTGCTCTATTCCCTGAAGGTTACATTTTGCCATCTTCTAACAGGCTTCCCAAGGCTGCACCTTCTTTCCGTCTCGCTTCATTTGAAGCCTAAACACAGTTTCCTATCTTAACTCCTCAGGGCCCAAGCAGAGATATTTAATAAAGCATATGGAAAGTTTGAGAACAGAGACACAATGAAATATAAAAGGAAAACCCAATGAAGAATAATAGATACCTACCAGTTCTCCTAGAGAGTATTGGCTACTTCTCCATTTCCCTATATAGAATCTCCTTCATTGATTCTCTTTCTTGGTGCCATGAATTGTTTAATACCAATTGACTTCCCAAGAAGAGTTTCTCTAACCAAGTGCTTCACAACTGAGGATTATTTTATGTTCCAGGAAATTTCGACAATGCTTGCAGACCTGTTTTTATTGCTATGGCTGGTAGGATGGTGCTACTGGCATCCAGTGTGGAAAGGATCCTAAAATGCACAAGAGCCCTCCACAACAATTAATTATCCAGTCCAAAATGTCAGATTGAGAAATCTGACTCCAAACTGTCTTTCTTAGGCTGAGTCTAGGAACGACTTCATGGGTCCTCAGAAAAGTAGCAATTTATTTGTTTCTCTAAAACCAAAGCCTGTCCCATTTTCTTCTCAGAAATATTTTTAATGGTATAATTGTCTTCTTTCAGAGAAAAACTTTACCCTTCACAGAATACACTGTGACCACTCATGACCCAGTAAAGATAGTAATTATGTGGAAATTTAATTTTCCAAAGTTAGATTTTCCAATCTAAATATCATGTTGGGGAAACCAAAGGGAAAAATGCTTGGATTAGAGTAACTCCAAGGGTGTGTCCACATTATTTACATAAATTTTCTTAATTAAGTATAAATCTAAACAACCTAGGAGGAGACTGGTCTGCCCAATCCTGCTGAAGAGACATTGTCGCTCAGTCTCCTTATAAACAAATATTTGGCAAAGGCATGGCTCTAGAGCAGGATGGGTAAGGAAAATCATAAAAATGAACTGCAATTTTAAAGCTAGTACAATTTTACTTCATTAAAAAAAAGAAAATCAAACAAATTTTTAGGAAGGCCTGTCTTGCTAATCAAACATTCACTTCAAGGTTTAAAATAATGTCTTTAACGTTCAAAAGTGAAAACAGCTACACAGAGATGACTTTATTAGGTCAGGTATATCCTGGAAAAAATTGGTATATGTCTTACATCTCCACATTGAAATCGATGGAATCCCTCCAAGAGAGGAAAATGTCTGATCCAAGGTCACAAATGAAGAAATTGCTAACAATCTCCTGAAATGGCTGCTTACAAAATGTTAAGATCTGGACTTCATTCAACAAACTGTTATATATTCAGAATGCTAAAATAATATCATCAGTTTATTTTATCACAAGCAGTATGTTGCTGTAGAAATAGATCATAGATAAGAAAAACCACCAAGAAAGGGTGAAAGCTTGCTTTGGTTTCCAAAAGGACTCACCAGAGACATTTTAGTGGTTAAAACTAAAGCAGAAATAGTTTGTTTTGGTCATAGTTACATTTCCAGTGCCTAGAAAAACTACTGTAAAATGATAAGGATTTAATAAATATTTGTGGAATGAATGTATCAAATTAAAAGCAAGGAAAGAAGTCTGATAGAAAGAGGGAAAGGCGAGGAAGACAAATTCCGCTTCTATCATGTATTGCCCTTTGATTAAAACCTCCTTTTAGGATCAAACCAGAATTAAAAATTCATTATAATCATCTCTAGGAGAAATTTCATTTTCCTACAAACAGTTGGTATTTAAATAGTGTTTTCTTGTTAAGTGATATGAGTCCCTTTTCAATATACTTAATACTCCATCACACACTAAACAAAATGTAGGATGATGTCACTGATACTGGCTTGCAGCCAACCCAGTGACATCAGCAATGCCAGTATCTTGTTTTCTTTCTTTCTTCTTAGTCTCTTTGGGTTGCTGTAATAAAGTACCATGCATTGGGTAGCTTATAAACAATGGAAATTTATTTCTCACAGTTTTGGAGGATGGAGAGCTCAACATAAAGGTGCCAGCAGATTCGGTGTCTGGTTGGGGCCTATTTTCTAGTTGACAGATGGCTCCTCCTACGTGTGTCCTCACTTGGTGGAGTGTGCAAGACAGACTCCGGGGCCTCTGTTATAAGACCATTAACCCCATTCATGAGGCATCTGCCCTCATTAAATATCTCCAAAAGGCTCCATCTCCTAATACAATCACACTGGTGATATGGTTTCAACATATGACTTTCAGAGTGCCACAGACATTCAGACCATATTATCAGGTAAACCAGAATGGGAGCATCCATGGGGGCCTCTGATCAATCCATGGAATTTCTCCAGATTCACCTAAAATTTCACTTTCTTGATTTCTTTACTCCATTGTTGGCTTTATATTTTGGTTACTCATCTCCTTTAAGCATGTCAGATTTATAGTCCTGTTATATGCTCTGGTGAGTCCATCTTTGATTTTGACCCATTCCTTTCTTACCACTTTGAATCATGTATTCTCATATTTTACAAGGACTTCTTATCTACTACCATGGTAACTTCCCCCTCCCTGGACTTCATACTAATTTAGGTCTGAGTTTCTTCATTGTTCTCATAGACAGTTTCATAATATCACTAATGAATAGCTATCAAGACGAGCCCCCTAGTAATGTGAACATAGCACTGTTCCTACTATGCACAGCACTTGTAATAAAGGGATAGGGTCATTCTGAAGTGAATCACAGAGTTATTTATCAGATCTAAAGCTTCATTGTCTTAAAAAAGTTGAGGGGCTATTCTTTAACTTACCTTGAAATAGAACCATTGTCTAATACTGGTTGCAGGGTGGAGAAGAAAAATGCTGTAGGGAGGAACCCGGAATATGGCAACTTCAGTGAACCCTCTACTCAAATAAACTTTTTACTGCTGCCCTTATTAAAATAATAATTATACGTAATGCACCTTGAAATTAGTGAATGACAATATTAAAGAATGGTCATAAAATATAACTTCAAAATCCATTGTTCGTACAAGAAAGATAATCAATGTTCAGAAAATTTGACCTCTAAGTATATCTTTTTCAAATTATAGATGACGTCTCAAGAAAGTATCATAGTAACTCCTAAGTATAGTACAATTAGATTCATTCCATATTAGAAAGGCCAAAGTGTTGCCCAATACAATGTTTCCCTCTTTACTCCATTTCCTTGAATACATTATTTGGTATATTTGTAAGAAGACATGTTTTTACTCTAAAATTAAAAGTCATAATATTGTTTATAACTCTCTTATGCATAGATTATCTTTTACTAAGAATCAAATATAAAATGGTAAAAATTCTGTTCTCTGTACCATCATCATTTGTATCCTAATGTCAATTAGTCACAGGTATTGTATGAGAGATTTTAGATATAGCACATGAGTTTGACTCTAAATTTACCAATGAAAGAAAAAATGACACTGAAAAAGTTCAATGACCTGCTCGATTTCATAAAGCTTCAAGAACAAAACTATGATTTGAATTCAGGGTAATGATTTTTCTACTACAAAATGCTTTAAAATGGATAAATGCAAGATTAATTTCCCAATCACTGCCTAACAAAATTCTATAATTTACGTCCTAAATGAAGTGCGAGAATATTGCCTGTAAAGACATTTTTTCAAAATGAAATTCTATTATAATAATTTCAGAAGAGCAGTTTTATTTATTGGTAACTTAGATGCCATTATTATATATTAATAGATTCTTATCTTCTTAATTCAGCTGTCTTCTCTAATTACTAGAATGGCTACAGCTACAAATACCAAAAACTGATTTAAAAGTGTAAAACTGAGCCAAATCATTATAGGCTGACAATATATTGGCTAAAAATCCCAAAAATAGTTTGTTATATTTCTAAAGATGTCCAATCAACAAATAGATGCTCAATAAATAATAGGTAATTGGCTGTAATCAACTCTTTGAGCATAATGCAAAAAGAGAAAATAGAAGTTATGTTAATGTAATTAGGCAGTTTGGAAAGCATTAAACTATCATTTCCATAGAATAGACCTCTTTTTCTGTTTTGTTTATAACATATAAAATTGCTTTATTGATTGTAGGTACTTACTAGATATCTATTGAAAGGGAAAAATCATATTTGAATTGCCTATAATTAAAATGAATAAACTCTTATTATGATGACTATAATACAAATGAGAAAAAGAACATAGAGTAAGCTATAATTACAGAAGGAAAGCATCTATTAAATATGTTCACATTTTATGGCATAATATGATTTATGTGCCATATCTAAAGCTAGAGAGTTTATTAATATTCATATTCATTAGCAATTTTGTAAATTTTGAATAGATAACATGTGCTAGGTACTGATTTAAACCTGTGGTCCCTACCCCCCAGGCTGTGGGCTGGTACCAGTCAGTGGCCTGTTAGGAACTGGGCTGCACGACAGGAGGTGAGTGGCGAGGGTGAGGGTGAGGGAAGCTTCCGCTGTATTTACAGCTTCCCCTCATTGCTTGCATCACTTCCTGAGCTCCACCTCTGCTCCCCACCATCCGCGCCCCTGGTCCATGAAAAAATTTTCTTCCATGAAACAGGTCCCTCGTGCCAAAAAGTTTGGAGACTGCTGATAAACCCTCTAAACACATCATGCATTTCTCACAGCAATTTTATAAAGAATGTTAGTTTTCCCATCGCATAGATGAGAAAGTTAGAGACAGAAAGCTCTAACAATTTTATAAGATTACAGAACCATGCAGTATCAAAGCTATGATTTGGACCCATGCATTCCTGACTGTAAAGCTCTTTTGTTTAATCAGTTTAAAACCGCTTTTTTTGAATATAATGCACTTACAACCTATGTATAAAAGGTTCTTAGGGAATCAAAAATATTTTAAAAAAAGGAAAAAGTGGAAAAATTTCAAAATTTTCTTGACAACCTAAAAATATGATGTACTTAGATGAAGAGAAAAGCCATCAGTTACAACAATAAGAATTACAGGTAGATAGCTTAAAATGAGAAAAGAAGTTCACAACAATAGTCTGCTGATCTCTGAAGATCATAAACTTCAGAGACATTAATTATGACATCTATATGAAATTAGTTGTGATTTAATATAATAAATAAAGAGAAAGATGTCTGTGAGTGTATATATAGAGCGAGCGAGAGAAAACTTGTAAGATCCCAGGGGAAAGCTAAATCCTCTACTTTTGTTTTACCTCTTCATGATGACATTTATACCTTTATTTATGCAATGGGATTCCCAAATTATATTAACTGTTACAATTCATAATTGTATATATATGTAATAACTACCAAATAATAATACCTAATATACCATTAAATAAATACTAATGACAATATATATTTATATATGTTAAGACACGATATTTAGTAATTTTATTTATTATGCATTTTGGATATATTGATCCCTTATAAGTATCTTAGCATATGTTTAATTAATCCTTGATCATAATATTTATAAAAGTATATGGCTTAGTAAATCGTACACAAAGAAAGGAAAATAACTGGCTCTCCTTACCAAAAAGCCCACTCTTACAAACAACTTAAAAGTAGAAAAAAATACTTACTTAGAAGAATTTCTTAAGATATTCTGGTGGAAAGAGGATAAAAGAAGCACTTACTTATAAATTTTAGGCCTGAGTGTAGGAAATTTTTTTCTTGCCACATTTCTAGTAATTTTCTGAAATGCTCATGAGCCAAATTGCTGATCTTCACCAAGATGAGTAATTATCCAAACAGAATGCTTCCCTGTGAATACTGCAAACACAATTAAAGAGACACTAACCTAAATTACGCTAGAGTGTACAATTGTATTATTTATTTTAGTGTACAACTATATTATTTATTTTATTCAATTGGTAAAAAAATCCTGAAAATAGACACAAAGTGTACTATTGGTACTATTTTAGTTCTAATATCCTTAAAAACTAGTGACATATAAATTTGTTGTGATAACAAACTGACAGAAGCTGTGTTGCTACGTACTATCACCTTACAGCATCATCCTTCATTAGAGATGACCATTGTGTTTGTGAAAGCTGTCAGTGTTTTTGTTGGTCTGATTTACCTGTCTAATTTCCATTGCAGTTATGTCCACTGGGTAGGGAATGTGATTAACTTTGAGTTTGGAGAGCACCTGGTGCGCAGTTGAAGTTTTACCAAGTGTTGAATCTGCTGAAATCAATTTAATAATAGCAAAATAGGCTGTTACACAGTGAAATTATTTATTAATTCTGGGAATTACTGAAAATATGCTAACTTAACAAAGATTGTGCTGTATATGGGGTCATTGTGTCCTACAGGAAATTTCCATGTATCTTCTGAGTGTATTTTCTATTTATAATAAGCAAGAATCAAGCAGTAAACTCTGAAATTAATGAAGTATAAATAAAAGAGGGAAAGAACGTGGACCACATGTCATACTGTTTTTGAATGTTTTTTGAAAAGGTTGACACAAATATTTGTTTACAAAGCAGATGCCGCCCTCTAGGCAATCCATGTGCAATATACTGGCATTTTAAACCATGTAACCAATGAGAGTACATGCCCTAGGATCATAGGATTCTATAGCTGCAAGAATTTTCAGAAGAACTGATCCAACCCTGTAAGCTTCAAACTAAAGCCCAACCATAGTAAAGTGACGTGCCTGGAATCATGCATACATTGAGTGGTACTGTTTTCATTATGCTATCCTGTCCCAAATCAAAAATAATAAAACATGTTTTTCTGCCACAGGCATAACCAGAAAGCTTTGTGCTTAAAATGATATCTTATAAACCATTCTTAAAAAAAATAAAACCTGGGAGACATCATCAGGATGAGTGGCTAGAAGCACCCAACATTTGCCTCTTCCAAATAAAAGGATCAAAACAACGAATAGATAATCATAGGTCAAACAGAGTAACTAAGGGAGAACAGTTAAATTCAGCAAAAAAGTGACAAAGACCCCCTGAGGCACAGAGAAACAAAATGGCAGCACATAAAGGCAAGGGAAATAGCCAGCTATGATTGGCTCAAGGCCAAGAGGAACTCCCTATTGTGGGAAAAAGCTAAGTGGGAGATCCCCAGAAGTCTGCATTCCCAACATAATGCCATGCCTGCAATCCTGACTGCAGGAAAGCCCCTTAGACCTCACAGGTGCTGAGCATATTATAGAGAGCTTCCTGGAGTCCAACAACTATATGTCCCAGAAAGGAAAGTCATGATAGGTATCCCCCAAACCTAGGGCTCAGGTTACTGCAGCATTGCATCATTTTGAGAGCAGACTTACCACAGGACAATATCCTAACCTTAGGTACAATAGCCCCTGCATCTTCACATCCCTGAGGGAGACAACACCAGCTGAACACAATGGGGCAGCCAAGTCCTCAGAACCCAAGCTGATGCATTGCTTTTTACACCCCAGGGAATAAATGATCCAGCACATCATGGAGGCAGAATTCAAGATATAGGGAGCCAAAGTACACATTCCCAAAAACATGAGAACCACCTTACTGGGGCCACTGCCACCAATGGTGACCCCACATCTTCTACCAGTGGTAAAATGGTGCACATGTGTACCTCCCACGGGCTTAAGGTCCTGACCAAATTTTGTCTCCATCTCCCACAAAATAGCCCCACATCCTCCATAATTAGACTTAAGCCACTGGGAAACTCAAGAACACAGCTGATGTTGATTACAGCTAAAGAAATCATACTGATACTACACTACTGTGCCTATTCAGAGATAAAACCAAAGCACCCTAACCAATTGACATTAAAGAGGCATGTACAAGAAAATGCCTTTCCTTATGAAAGCTACTCCATAAAATCGATAGAAATGACTATCACAACAGATGTGCAGATATCAGTGTAAGGACACATAAATATGAAAATGTAAGGAAACATGACAGCTCCAATGGAACAAAATAATTCTCCAGGAACAGGCCACAAGGAAAAGGAAATCTATGAAATACTGAAAAGGAATTCAAAATAATGATCTTAAGGAAATTCAGTGAGATACAAGAGAGCATAAACTGACAGCACATATATTCCTAGGTGCTTTATATTCTTTTTGCTATTGTGAAAGGTACGAGTCTTTGATTTGATTCTCCACTTGACTGTTGTTGGTGTACAGAAATGCTACTGGTTTGTGTACATTGATTTTGTAACATGAAACTTTGCTGAATTTATTTATTACTTCAAGGAGTCTCTTGGTAGAGTATCTGGGGGTTTCTAGATATAAGATCATATTGTCAGCAAAGAGAAATAATTTGAATTTTTCTTCCCCATTTGTATACTCTTGACTTCCTTCTCTTTCCTGATTTTCTCGCAAGAGCTTCCAGCACTATGTTGAATAAAAGTGGTGACATAGGCAACTTTGTCTAGTTCCAGCTCTAAGTGGGAATGCTTTCAAATTTTCACCATGTAGTATGATGTTGGCTATGGGTTTGTTTCATATGTCTTTTATAATTTTGAGGAATATTACATGCCTATTTTGTTGAGAGTTCTTTTCACAAAAGGATGCTGAGTTTTGTCAAATGGTTTTTCTGCATCTATTGAGATGATCATATGGTCTTTGTTTTTGCTTCCATTTATCTGGTGAATCACATTTATGGATTTACACATGTTGAACCATCCTTGCATCCCTGGGATAAAACCCACTTGTTCATGGTGGATTATTTTTTTGATGTGCAGCTGAATTCAGTTTGTTAAAATGTCCATACTCCCCAAAGTTATTTACAAATTCAATATAATCCCCATCAAAATACTAACATCATTTTTCACAAGTCTAGAAAAAATAATTCTATGCTTTGTTTGAAACCAGAAAATAGCTTGAATAGACAAAGCAACCTTAAGCAAAAGAAAAAAATCTAGAGACATCACTCTACCAGACTTTAAGCTATACTACAAGGCTATAGTAACCAAAAAAGCATGAAACTAGTACAAAAACAAAACAAAAACCCCAAGTAAAACAAACCCCCTCCCAAAAAATCCCAGCATAGTATATAGACTATGGTCTTTACATAGACTATGGTTTCTACATAGACCAATGGAACAGAACAGAGAACTCAGATATAAAACTATCCGCATATTGACAGCTGATCTTTGACAAAGCAGACAACAATTTACAATGGAGAAAATAATTCCTATTCAATAAATGGAGCTGTGAAAATTGGGTAGGCACATGTAGAAGATTGAATCCATATCTCTTACCACTCAATAAAATTAATTCTAGATGGACAAAAAACTTAAAGGTAAGCATGAAATCATAAAAATTCTAGAAGAAAATGTTGGAAAAACTCTTCTATATATTGGGCTAGGGAAAGAATTTATGAAGAAGACCACAATGGCAATCACATGAGTGGATTAATAAAATGTGGTATATAATAGTTAAAAACTTCCTAAGTCTTAGGAGAAATATAGACATCCAGATACAGGAAGGTCAAAGATCCCCCAGATAGATTCCACCCAAAATGCTCTTCTACAAGGCACATTATATGTAAGCTGTGAAAGTCAAAGACAAAGAGAAAATTGTGAAAATGGCAAGATGAAGTCATGAAGTTGGATAAAAGAGAATCCTCATCACATGAACAGCATATTTCTCAGCAGAAATCTTACAGGTCAGGAGAGGATAGGATGGTATTTTTAGAGTACTAAAAAGAAAAAGAAAAAAATAACCGCTAAGTAAGAATACAACACACAGTAAAACCATCCTGTGGACAATGTCTTCTGTGATGAAAACTGCAAAAGTATAAAACTCCCTAGGAAAACAAATATTCAAATGAGAAAAAGAACGGAATAAAATATTATCACTACAGAAAAATGCCAAACTTGCAAAGATAAACAATAAGTGAAGAAGACAGGAAAAATGATATACAAAGCAATCAGAAAACAATTACCACAATGACAAAAGTAAGTCCTCATCTATGAATAAGAACTTTGCATGTAAACAATATAAATTCCCCAATTAAAAGATTTATCAACTGGCTGAATGGATTAAAAAAAAGACCCAACTCTATAGTTCTTATAAAAAAACTCACTTCTTCTGTAAAGATACACATAAACTAAAAGTGAAGGGATAGAAAAAGACATTCCATGTAAATGGAAACCAAAAGCATGCAGGTGTAGCTACATCAGACACAAAATAGATTTTAAATTAAAAAAACATAAATAGAGACAACAGTAATTATATACTGGTAAATAGATTAATTCAACAACAGCATATAACAATTATAAGTATACATTCACCCAATACTGGAGCACACAGCAATATACAGTAAATATTATTGGAACTAAACAGAGAGAAAGACCTCAGGATAATAACAGCTGGGAACTTTAACACACCATGTTTTGCATTGCGCAGATCATCTATATAGAAAATTAACAGAGAAATATTATAGCTAAACTATACTTTAGACCAAATGAACCCAACAGACATTTAAAGAATATTTGCTCCAACGCTGCAGTATACACATTCTTCTCAACATCACAGAGAGTATACCTTAAGTTAGACCACAAAATAAGTTCCAACCAATTTTAAAAAATCAAAATCAAATGAAGTACCTTCTGTGATAATAATAGAATACAATCAAAAGTCAGCAATAAGAGGAAGTTTGGAAAATGTACAAACACATGGAAATTACACAATATACTCATAAATAACCAATGAGTATATGAAGAAATTAAGAAGACAAAAAAATTCTTGAAAAAAATTCAAATAGAAATACGACATACCAAAACCTGCAGAATAGAACAAAAGCAGTTTATAGCAATAAACATCTGTATCGAAAAAGTAGAAAGATTTCAAATAAACAATAATGTACCTCAAGAAACCAAAAAAGCAAGAACAAATGAAACACAATATTAGTAGAAGAAAAGAAATAATAAACATCAGAGAAGAATTAATGGAAATAGAGATAAAAGCTAAAAAAGAACAATGACACAATAGGTTGCATTTTTGAAAAAAATAAACAAAATCAACAAACCATTACTAAGAAAAAAAAGAGAAAGAAGACCCAAATAAAGAAAATCAGAAATGAAAAAAGAAACATTATAACTGATACAACAGAAAAACTAACGACCATTAGAGACTATTACAAAAAGTTATAAGCCAACGAATTGGAAAACTTAGACAAAAATGAATAAATTCTTGGACACATATAACCTATCAAGACTGAACCAGGAAGAAATAAAAAACTACAACATACCAATAATGATTAATGAGATTGAATCAGTAATAAAAATTTTCCCAAAAAGGAAAAGCCCAAGACCAGATGATTTTACTGCTAAATTCTACCAAACATTTAAAGAAGAACTAACAAAAATTTTTTTTCATTCTATTTCAAAACATTGAGGAGGAGAGAATTCTTTCTAATTTATTCTATGAGGCCAATATTAACCTGATACCAAAAGCAGATAGAGACACAACAAAAAAAGAAAACTACAGGCCAACATCTCTGATGAACATAGAGATTCAACAAAATACTGGCAAATTTAATCCAACAGTATATCAAAAAGATTATATAGCCTGATCAATGGGCTTTATCTTAGAGATGCAAGGATGGTTCAACATATGGAAATCAAAAAATATTATATGTCACATCAATAGAATGAGAGAAAAGAAAAACATATGATCATCTCTATACATGCAGAAAAAGCATTTGATAAAATTCAACATTCCTTCATGATAAAAACTTTGAAAAAATTAGGCATAGAAGAAACATACTTCCACACAAACCCACTGCTAACATCATAGGGAATTGGGAAAAACTGATAGCTTTTGCTCTAAGAAATGGAATAAGATAAGGATATCCGCTTTCACTACTGTCATTCAGTATGCTACCGGAAATTCTCGCCAGAGGACTTGGGCCTAAGATAAACAAACAAAGGGCATCCAAATTTGAAAAGAGAAAGTCAAAATTTCCTTCTTTGTAGATGACATGATCTCATATAGAGAAAAACCTAAAGACTTAATCAAATAGCTCTTAGAAATAATAAAAAAATTCATTAAAGTTGAAAATTATAAAATCAACATACACAAATTGGTAGCATTTCTATATTTCAATAAGGAGCTAGCTGAAAAAGAAACCAAGAAAGCAATCCCATTGACAAAAAATACATAGGTGTTAATTTAACCAGGATGATTAAGCATCTCTACCATGAATACTGTAATATACTGATGAAAGAAATTGAAGAAGGTACAAAAAATAGAAAGATATCCAAAGCAATCTACAGGTCAATGCAATCCTTAACAAAATACCTGTAACATTCTTCTTGGAAATAGAAAAAAATTCTGAAATTTGCATATAATCACAAAAGACCCTGAATAACTAAAGCAGTACTGAGAAAAAAGAACAAAGCTGAAAGCATCATGCCATCTGAATTCAAAATATACTATAGAGCTATAGTAACCAAAGTAGCATGGCATTGTTATGAAAATGGACATATAGACCAATGAGACAGAATAAAGAAACAAGAAATAAATCCACAAATTTACATTTAACTGATTTTCAACAAAGGTACCATGGACAGATATAGGGGAAAGAACAGCCTCTTCAATAAATGGTGTTGGGAAAATTGGATATCTACATGCAGAAGAATGAAATTGGACCCGTTTCTTTTACCATATACAAAAATCAGCTCAAAATGGATTAAAACATTAAAGGTAAGACTACAAACTATTAAGTTGCTAGAAGAAAACATTTTGGAAGCACTTCAGAACACTGGTCTAGGCAGTGATTTTATGGGTAAGATTTCTTAAGCACGGGTGACAAAAACAAAGATAGACAAATAGGACTATATCAAACTGAAAACCTTATGCATAGCAAAGGAAACAGTCAACAGCATGAAGAGACAACCTATAGAATGGGAGAAAATATTTATAAACCATATATTCAACAAGGGACTAATATTTACAATATACAAAAAACTCAACAGCAAAAAAAAAGAACAAAATAGCTATCTTTTTTTTTTTAAAGTTGGTAAAGACTCTAAATAGACATTTGTCATAAAGTTACACAAATTGCCAAGTAAATGAAAAAATGTTCACCGTTATTAATCGCCAGGGCAATGCAAATCAAAACCACGAGATATCATCTTACCCCAGTTAAAATAGCTATTATTAAAAAGACAAAGAATAACAAATGCTGAGAAGGAGCTCTTACACACTGTTGGTGGGTATGTAAATTAATAGTTATTATGGAAAACAATATGAGGCCAGGTGTGGTGGCTCACACCTGTAATCCTAGCTCTCAGGGAGGCCTAGGCGGAAGGATAGCTGGAGCTCAGTGGTTCGACACCAGCCTGAGCAACAGTGAGACCCCATCTCTATCAAAGAGAAAATAAAAACAAAAACAAAAAAAAAAAAAAAAAGAAAAAAACACAATGTGGAAATTGCTCAAAAAAATAAAAATGGAACTACTATATGATCTAGAAATCCAAAGGAAAGGAAATCATTATATTGTGGAAACATTTGCACCCCCATGTTTATCGCAACACTATTCACAATTGCCAAGACATGGAATCAATCTAAATGTCCGTCAACAGATGAATGAATAAAGAAAATGTTGTATGTATACACAATGGAATACTATTTAGCCATAAAAAGAATGGAATCCTTTCATTTAAGGCAATATGGATGATCCTGGAGGACATTATGTTAAGTGAAATAAGCAAGGGACAGAAAGATAAGTACATGTCCTCACTTATATGCAGAAGCTAAAAAAGCTGAACTCATAGAAGTAATAAATAGAATTGTGGTTATTAGAGACTGGGACTGGTAGGCGAGAGAGGTTGATTAACAGATAAAAAATTACAGCTGGATAGGAGAAAGAAGTTCTAGTGTACTATAGAATATAGGGTGAATATAGTCAATAATAATTTATTGTATATTTTCAAAAAGCTAGGAGATGTAATTTTGAATGCTCCCAACAGAAAGAAATGCTAAATTTTTGAGGCAATAGATATGCCAGTATCACAGATTTGATAATTACATGTGATATACATGTATTGAAATAAATATGTACAATTATGTGCCAATTAAAAATAAAAGAAAAAAATTATCTCTGCTTAAAATTATATTCGTTATGTAGGTATTAGGTCAAGCAAACACTACTATCAAGAATGGAAATTAATTTAATGGTATTATTGGTCCCTGGATACCACTGAGTTCTCTGTTAGAAAATCTGGTATGTTATTATGACTTTTATGCACCTATGTTTTCTCCATTCCTATTCTGAATACTTGTTTGAAGGAATTTCTATCCTGTATTCTTCCTAGTGGGATTTTCACTGCCCATCCAAGGCTCATAATTACTTTGGTCTTCCACACCTGCATCTCTGATACATGGAATATCAGAAAGACAGTAGCAGTAGGTACATTAACAACAGAATTTCAACACTTCTGTCTTTGGATGATGCATTCATAGCACAGTACTTTTGTTTCTATCGCATAAATTGTGATGGCCAGTCAATGGATCTTATCTCCTTTTTTTGAGACACAGTCTGGCTCCATCACCTGGGCTAGAGTGCTGTGGTGTCAGCCTAGCTCACAACAGCCTCAAACTCCTGGGGTCAAGTGATCCTTCTGCCTCAGCCTTCTGAGTAGCTGGGACTACAGGCGTGTGACACCATGCCCCGCTAATTTTTTTCTATTTTTAGTAGAAATGAGGTCTTGCTTTTGCTCAGGATGGTCTCGAACTCCTGAACTCAAGCAATCTTCCCATTTCCTTCCACAGTGTTAGGATTATAGGCATGAGCCACTGCACCTAGCCTGGATCTTATTTTAAATAAAAGCATGATGTAAATAATGTAATTTTAAAATTCTGGTGATTATACACGCTGAATTCTATTCCATATGTGTTATTTGCTATGTATTAAAAAATTCCTCTACAACTTCTGCTGATTGCTAGATTATCACTAACTCTTTATAACAAAAAATTACACATGATTTTACAGTCTCAGATGTTATATAAATAAGACTTTTAGGATTGTTAAAGAGGGGCTATGTACTCGGAAATAAAAATGCATTCTGGTTTACTATTCATTTCCAATATTTCAGACCATTTCTTATGTCCCTTGAAATAAGAAATAATTAAAATAATAATGATGCCTACATTTTTGCTTCTATACTATACCCACACACTGGAGTTACTCATGTCTTTCTCTAAATGGACATGCCATCACTTGAATAATACCTGAGGATTTCTTGAAGTTAACACGTATTTTACTCTTTTTTGTGCTTTTAAAAATGAAAATGCTATGACAGAGCTTATATTGAAATTCTTTCACCTTGAAATGTGTTTATCTCTTATAAAAAGAAGTCAGTTTGTGACAAAATAGAATTACAAAATACAAAAACTTAAGGTAGAAATACATGATAATATTATGACAGAACTACTAAAAATACAACTAAATATGGTATATTTTTAAGTTCATAATATATGTTCTTTGAGGGAAGGGAGGAATAAGTGCCATATTTATGTCAACATCTAGATGGATTAGAGCATGGTAGAGTTTTTGTTTGTTTGTTTTGTTTCTCCCCAAGTGATGTTTTTTTGCTAAGAGTCAGGAATGCTATATCTGTATTCCTGTGTCTCACTCCTGGGGATGGAGTAATAGTATTAAGTTGACCTCCACTCTTGTCTTTCCTTGGCTGAAATGACCTGTAGTGATTCATCACGGTAACCTAGAACGAAGACAAAAAAGACCTTATCTGTAATCCCTGAAAGAGACTCAATTACCTTTCTTTGCTTTTCCTTACCTAAGAAACTAATGACCTATACAACTTAGAGTCCAAAAATATGCAAAACTTGAGTCCAGGTGCATGAAGTTGTTTACTGCAGTGTCAGAGTCAGATAGATTTCAAATGAGAAGAACAACGTGTAGAAATTTGAAATTGCACCTCTATCTAACAGAATGATTCTTTTGACAATAAAACAGTAAAACTTTTAGAGCTAGGATTTTTAAAAAGCGGCTTTGCCAATTGGACTAAACTTCCTTCTAAAAGACTCTCTTTTTTTTTTAAATCTCTCAGTATAATCCCCCTGCCAAGTCCAGCACTTCAGATTTCCTTCTAATGTTAAGAAGAGCTCATTTTTGCTGAATATGTGCTGCTATTCCTAGAGAAAGATGGTGGCTTGACTCAGAGGAAGAGGGAGAATAAAGTAGATAATCAACTCTAGTTTATATCTCACACAAGACAGATCTAGGGATGATATTCACTCTAGTTTACCCAATAAGCAAACACTTTTTACTGACAAAAAAAAAAAAACCTTTTATTTTTTAGTGATAATGCACTGTATTCACAAAGGAAAGGAAGAAATTCCTTTTGTTTTTGTCACTAGGGTTTCCTAAAATCACAGTAAACTCTAATAATGGCATTAACTAAGAAGCTTTAGATTTCTGCCTTGGCCAGGAATACTGTGCAAGGATTAATTAGTACAAGTTCAGATTCTGTTTTAGTTGTTGTTCATTTTAATTTTAAATTCATGTTAACCTTGATTAGAGGAATTGTGAGTTATTTTAATTGCATTGAACACCTTTTGCATATGTTTGACCCTTCTTTCCAAAATATTTCCTGCATTTTTAATATGGAAATCAAATAAGGTTTCCAGTATCATGTGATATGATTATGAAATATTAGAAGAGATACACTTATATATGTACATGCATATATGGATACATTACATATCTCCTTTGATTATATTTGTGTGTATCTATTTAGTTAGGCGGTTTGCTATAATTTTGTAGAAAGACATTCAGATTCTATCTACCACCAAAATGTAGAAAAGAAGTGAAGTTTAAAAAAAGTTTGGCTGCATACTTACAAAGGGCAAATGAGGGAAATTTTTTTTTCTTTCAAAATACACATTCAGACACAAACTATACTAAAGGTTTTTACATATTGCTTTTGTTTAGTTAGTCCTACTGAGCTACATTTGTTTAAAACGTAGTGTGTTCTCAGTAACGAGATTCACATTATAATATATTTTAAATTTCCTGGAAAAAGTATTCATCTTACAGCAGATTTATATATTTAATACAACCCTTCCTTTTTATTTTCTCAAAAATCTTGTATTTAATCAATGGTTAGTCTTTAGAAATGAGAAAATATTATATTTATTTACACTCTTTTATGAAAAAGACCTATTGTTCCTACAACTCAAGCAAATATCCAAATTATTATACAATACAAATTGACAATCAGGATATAAAAATATGAAAAATCATAATCAGGAATATAATTAGTATTAATATATCAATTTAAAACAATAGCAAAAAAATTAAAATTGACTTTTAGATTTGCCTGAGCTCCTACCAAGCAAAGAAGACAGAATGCTAAATTTATACACAGTCATTCTTACAATTACAGGGCACAATACAGGCTTTGTTGGAAGTACTTTATTATGTATCTAATAATGTTTATAATTCTAAAACTTGTAACCTGTCTAGCTGATTGAAAGATGTTTGAGGAAAAATGGTTGTATTTGGATACAAGAGCAAAAATGAATAGACAATTTCTAACAAGAGTCTCATAAGTTGCTGGGAGGGACTTCTATTTGTTGGACATCTGTATGATAGAAGGGAAAATTTCAAACCCATTTCTCTCCCCTGTGCTTAGGAAGTGGTCCTTCTGTAGAAATAGTTGAAAGACTAGAAAAGTCATGAAATACAATTTTGATTTATTTTCCTGGATATCTAGGTAGAATTCATCCTAAACTCTCCTAAGATACACACACACACACACACACACACACACATACACCCGCAGATATTGATATATGAGAATATTTCATACATTAATATATTTAGAAATTCTTCCCATTACATTTTAATAAAAAACTGAAATTTGCAATGTATGTCTAGTTCCCCACATTTGTTAACACCCCCCGTCCTCTGCCTCCATTCCCTCCCTACGTTTGGATCTATGCTTGTCGGACGAGATCCTGTTCCTAATCCAGAGGAAAATAATGAGCTGCTTTAGCTAACACCAAGACAGGGGACATTGTCAAGTCCCAAGTTAACTTGCTGCTTTCCCTGCATTGATCTCATGCTTCAATCTCGGTGACTGAATATATATCCTTTTCTTTTATGCAAAAGGTTGTGTGATACTCTATTCTATCCTTGTGGCTAATTTCCTGTCCCTGAACACGAACTCCAGGTCTAGGAAATTACTATCTCTGAAACAAAGAACACGGTTCTTCCTAAGTACTGGAATCCTCACAAGTAGCCTGCAGCAGTGTTTTGGCTAAAGACTATTAGGAAGCCTGGCATTCTTAAATGATCTGCCATCACCCCTTTTCACTTTTCTGGCAGAACACACACCTGGTATTCAACTCCCTGATACGAACTGACTCTCACAATTGCCAACTGTTACCTTCCCATTCTTGCCAGATCCTGAACTTGTTTCCATGTCTGTGCTGATCCTGAATTTTTTTTCATATCAGTTCTAACACAGTGACAGTTCCTGAATGATTCAGCTTTCCAGCTTTAACTACACCAGATTGGACTAAAGCATTGATTAAACATTTATACTAACAGATGTATTTGAATTTTTTTCCATATTATTTCTATGGTTTGGCTTTTGTTCTTAAAAGTAAAATAAATGTTCCATTCCTCTTTCCCATCTCCATGTAATAAATTAGATAAAGTTCTAAAACCATGCAGCGACTAAAAATATGCTTATTGCATAATAGGTCCTCAATACGTATTTTAAAACTGATGAATGAATGAATGGATAAGTACATGAATGAGCCATTGTTAAACTACCTCTATGCTAGCTTATCTTGTCTCTGGGTAAAAAAAAATTCCAAATTTATTCACTAGATTTCTTATCATTAACTTTTGTCATCATTTAGTCATTATTTTCTTTGCGTTTTCTCTTTTGTCTTTTATAAAAATACTTTCTACTTTGAAGTCGGAGTATATGTGAGCTAAGTATGACCTGATTCTCACAGAGACTTATACTTAATTCTAGAGAATTATACTTTGTATTTAGAGAATTATACTTTATTCCCTGCATATTTTATCTAATTCTAATTATCCACTTTTAAGATAGCATTACATGGATGGTAAGCATATATGAGAACATATCGTGGCTAATGTTGTATATGCTCTATATAATTTATATAAATATGTAATTTATATATTTATAATCCCTATAAATACATAATCTATACATAAATGTATATCATTTATATAAAGGTAAATAATTTATATAAACATAATTTATATAACTGCACAGTTATATATTATATACTATTTATATATGTATATGTTAATATATAATTGTATATATATACACAGTACAGACTCCCAAGTTTGTATACCTGGCAGATATGGATAAAAGTAAGCATTTCTTGATTATTAAATGCATGGGAATATGGTTTTATACAAACAATGAAAGTAATAAAACTTTATATTCTACTACTAGGCACTATAAAAAATTAACAAAAATAAATATTGAGTGAAATGTATTTCTGTGTCTAAGGCTTAGAATATAAAATTCTGTTGAAATGTTCAGAACTAATTCCACAGCATAAATATCACAAAGTCGAGTAGATTTAAATAGACATACTCACACTACAGAGTTTAATGAAGTAAACAAGGTAAAATATCAGGAAATAGAGTGTCTTTCATATAGTTATAAACTCTCACCTCTTCTTTCTGTTATCTTCCTTAAATCACATAACAGCCTTTTACAAGTTTTATAAAGCTTGTAAAACTTGTGATATTTTTCTAGAATTTATTTGAAGTATCTCTAAACTTAAATGAAAGTTTTAAGGCAGAGATATTGGTGGTTAAATATGGTGTTTTTTTTGTATAAATATTTTGATTAAATATAGTTAATTGTCATACTAATTAGCTTGCCTATTAAATAAAAATATAAACAATGATTTTCTTTCCTTAGCAATAAACAATCTCTTCCTATGGAGTTTAGAGATTTTTATGACGAAATTACTAAGGACCACTCCTATATTACATTTATCTTGTTATTTCCAGAAAACAACAGTTTCTGGATATTAAACATCTACCATAAAGGCCAGGCGTGGTGGCTCACATCTGTAATCCTAGCTCTCTGGGAGGCTGAGGCCGGCGTATCGTTTGAGCTCAGGAGTTCGAAACCAGCCTGAGCAAGAGCAAGACTCCGTCTCTACTAAAAATAGAAAGAAATTAATTAGACAACTAAAAATATATAGAAAAAATTAGCCGGACACGGTGGCACATGACTGTAGTCCCACCTACTCAGGAGGCTGAGGCAGGAGGATTGCTTGAGCCCAGGAGTTTGAGGTTGCTGTGAGCTAGGATGATGCCACGGCACTCTAGCCCAGGCAACACAGTGAGACTCTGTCTCAAAAAAAAAAATGCTCATTTCTTTTTCTCAAATTAAACTCATATTCACTTTTTATGGAAAGTAATTTTAAAATTTCAGTTATTTTTGCTATTTTTATGACAGTTTTTATTATACACGTTGATTTTTTAAAATCTTGATCATTTTTTTTTCTTTTTTTCTTTTTCTACTGCAAAAGGGACTAGACAGACACCAGAGGGAGCCCAAAGTTACCTAACCCTGTTCTCAGGAGCTAAGGTGACATCATCTGTCATCCTATTCAGAAGCAAATTTAATATTCTGAGTCAGTCCAACACACCTAAAAATGGAAGAAAACAATGGTTAGCTTAACTAAGTTTTTAAAAAGATGCAATATACACATTTACTATTTAACATTGTAATTAACACTTAAATTATTTTGAATGTCTCTAATAGATTGCAAAGTCATGAACGATTTCTAAAACAACTTGTGATCTTGAGAAAATAAGTATGAAGGACAACGTAGACTCCTTTAAGATTTGAATTTCAGTGTATTTGGAAGGCATGGTCCACTTCCCTCCCCTGTTAAAAGAACATATTGGTTTGCAGTACCCACAGTCTATCATTTTGTTGTATTATTTTATAAATGATGAAACTTTTCTCTAAGCCAGTATTGCATTTCTTCCTTCTCACCACCCAGACTTAATTTTTTCCCTAAAATCAAGGCATGTAAAAAATACCTAGAGCAAAAGCAATTCACTTTTTCACTTGGCCTTCAGCAGTAACAAAATAGAGATTCCAACATTTTGCCATACTCATGATTTAATAATACAGGGTCTCTCTTTGAAACAAGCACACCAGGCAAAAGACAGGGAGAGCTTGTGTTTGGGTTGATGCTTTTTGGCTACAGTTCAAACATCTGGAGCTTCAGCCTTTGAACAACAAAAAGAATTTCTAAATTCCCTTTTACAGCTTCTTAAAAGTGCTTATTTATTGCATGTTTTTCAAATAATTCTAATGCCAATTCATATAATCATATGAAAATGATATTCTATTTGTCAGGAATATTTAATGCTCTATGGGGTTTTTAAATTTTTTTGTTTTGTTTTTGGTATATTCTGTCATAACAAATAGTGTGTTTCACAGTGGCAAAGGAAAAAAAAAAACCCTCTGGTTTATTTACAACTAGTCTAGACATGAGACTCTCACAACCGTTTTTGAAAATCATTCCTCCAAATTCCTGAATATATTTTAATTACTATTGTTAAGTCCTCATTTAAAAATATTTTTGCCAGTGATTTTTAAATTTAGTATTTGAATATACCTTTCAAAAATTAATTTTGTCCTTTTTTCTCTGAATTATAATGTATATCTCTGATTCTTTTCATTCATCCATTTTCCTTCTAGTCATTCTGTCCCTTGATAAAATTTACCGTAATTACTGAGAGACTCCTTTTCCTGCCACCATTTTCCTCCAGTTGTGTGGTGTTTTTATTAACCCCTTTTTCTCCCAATCACTAGTTCTTTCCTTCTCTTAAAACAACCTTCTGGAAGAAAAGGAGTAGATATCAGATATGACGTTGAGTAGCTGATGTGTTTACAATGTAATATAAAGAATCTTTGCATTTTTCTAATGGCTTCATTTTAAAACTGGTTAGAGAGTTATCAAGTAGGAAGAGTGGAACTTAAGGGGTGAAGTGTTACTTCTTGATTGTGCGTGTAAAGTAAAAATGGCCATATTCGCTGAGTTTCCTATGTGACTTTATTGTGGGCAAATATTTATGTATCTGGAAGAAGCAATACTTTATTTTAAAAAGTATTCTTACTACAAAGATGGCTGGTATATATAAAAATGTGTATGTTTTCAGAATCAATCACTTGGGAAATATTTACAGGCAAATATTTCCCAAGTGATTATTTTTTTCGAAAGTTGGCTATTTTTCTAACAAAATACAAGTGTATACAAGTATTTCAAAGTTTTATTAGTCGAAGGAAAAGTGAAATGATTTCTGAAAAACAGAGGGTGGGCAAGAATTTATAAAGGATAAGAGATCATCATATATACTGGTACCGCGTATTGACCTGTGATTTTGATCACATTTCTTACACTTTTAATTCTCAGTTTCCTTGTTTGCAAAATTCTAAAAATTTTATGCATCTCAGGAAACTGTTGTCACAATGTAATGGATAATTTATTTAAAACACTTGGCATAGTATATTTCATAATTGCTATTAGATAAATATAACATGCCTTTAATTTTTTCTCCAGATGAATATCACAGTTGCATTGAAAATAAATTTTCATCTTTATAAGTTTTCTCTCCAACATATTGAACTTTCACCAAAAGTTAAACAATAGATTAGATGATTTATAGATTAGATTAGATGGATAGATGGTACATTTTAGCCATTTTTTTCAAAATGTGTAGCAAACTCCTAGTGAAGAGGCATTTCTCTGTGTTCATGGCATTGAAGTGGTACATTTGCTACATACTGATTTAGAGATGTGGCACTCAATTACAGTGAAGGGACCAGTATATCCAATCCCCCATGCCCAGGTCATGCTAGGACGTTTCCCCTTCATGCTCCTGTAATCTCAATCATCCAGACAGAACAGGTGGCTGCCATGGGCAGCAAAACATTAGGGGAAGCATGCTTGCTTGGTTGGTGACTGCTAATTGTATAAGCCACTGTAGTCCAGTAAAATTTGAGTTTCTATGTTTTCTTTCAGAATGAAAATCCTGGAACTATTATGTATGGACAACTGGAGAAGGCCTGCTTTTGAAATAGATCCTCAGCCCCACAGCCTTGGAAAAGTTTAGCCAGTTTTTCCTGTATAGGGATAAAAACACACCAAACAAACTTCATTTGGAAGCTGTCATTAACACTGAATTAATGGATACATTAAGATTGTGAAGTCATCATATGGAAAGAAATTGAATGTAATTTTTCTTTCTCTACCTTTCATTTCTTGTCAGTTTTATTACACTTTCCAAAATGCCTACACAAAATGGTTGGTCAAGAAATAGCTAATTCCATGTAATAGATTACATTCCTTTTCAATTAAGGAATTGTTTTGATTGATAGCAATTACTCCAAATTTCAGTATTCTGTAAAATGTTATCAGAAGGAACAGAGTATAGGCAAAGCATAGATAATCCAAAGTGATTAATAACCTAAAAAATTTCTAAAATAAGTTTAGCTTCACAAATGCAATTTGAAGAAATTAATCTAGCATAGTTTTCCCTCTTATTTATTTACACTTTTCAAAAAGGAGCTATTTACAATAACTTTAAAATTTTCTAAATATTATGAAATATACCATGTTTTATGTTTTAGGCACATAAAAATGCTCACATATTTACTTTTATCCTTCTGAAATAGTTTCCAACATCAGAATCTTCTTCAATCATTTTCTGCCCTATCTACCTCAATAAAAAAGCCTTATCCAATATATATATATATATATATATATATATATTTTTTTTTTTTTTTTTTGAGACAGAGTCTCACTCTTTTGCCTAGGCTAGAGTGAGTGTCATGGGGTCAGCCTAGCTCACAGCAACCTCAAACGCCTGGGCTCAAGTGATCCTTCTGCCTCAGCCTCTCAAGTAGCTGGGACTACAGGCATGCACCACCATGCCCGGCTAATTGTTTCTATATATTTTTAGTTGTCCAATTAATTTCTTTCTAATTTTAGTAGAGGCGGGGTCTCGCTCTTGCTCAGGCTGGTCTGGAACTCCTGAGCTCAAACAATCCGCCCGCCTCAGCCTCCCAGGGTGCTAGGATTACAGGCATGAGCCACCGCGCTCGGCCCTTACCCAATATTTTTAAAATAATACTTCCTATGTCTCAGTATATAACAACTCTAATTAAGAAGAAAAAAATACATATGCATATTGAAATAAAGCAACAAAAGGATGACGGAGGTATACTAAATACAGCCTGGAGTAATTATCAGAAAAAGTCAGTACTTTGGTTATATAGTTGTTCAGTGCCTTTGATGGGAATTTTAAACCATATTAAATATTCATCTCCAGGTATTCTGAGTCACAGACATATTTCAAACTGTTAGATAATCATAAGACTAAAATCTTCCAATACTAGTTATTGAGTATGATCTGCTTCCCATTAAAGTGTTTTTTCCACCCTAAAATGGTGGTCCTAAACATGAACATCTGATATATCTGGTGTTTCCTTTGAGGTGTTTCATCCTACAACCCAATGATTGAAGCTGATTATGAGACTGGCATATCTGAATGCAGAGTTATAGAAATAAGATACATGTTTTTATGGGAATAATAGAAAATTACAGAGGTAGAATAACTTCAATGAATTAAGGCTATTTATAGTTTATATATAGATACACACACACACATATACATACACACACACATATATACCACTAGTTTAGAAAATATTTAAAAAAGGGTAAAATAAATATGTAAAAAGTAAAGAATAAGTAATAAAGTTTACTGGAGTAATCATTATATGTAAAATTCTATACAAATGGAGCATGCAAATCTCAAAGTCTGAAAAATTGAGTTTATATATTTCTTAATATTATTTCTATATCTTTTCATTATTGGAGCTCTCATACCAAAAGCTCTAGTGTCTTTGATCTACAAACAAACATGGTGATAATTATATATGCTTCTTAAATACCTGCTTCTTATGGAAATAAGGAAATCTTACTTTGTTATTAAGATATATAGACACAAGAAAAAAAATTGTACAGCAAAGTATATGAGACCATAACCTCTTATGATATATTTGAATCAAGTATTAACAGCAAAAGTAAAAAAAAAATAATTGAACTTTATTAGAAATACATAGGAAGTCATAGAAAAACAATGAAATAAACTAAAAGGAGAAAAGAGCATGCGGGTTAGAAGAAATAAAGTATAAACATTTCATTTGGAAATAAAGTTAAAAAATCATTTCATTAAGAAGTATGTGGCATGAATTACGACTATCATCTATGAAATAGAATTCAAAGAGAGGTAACACGTAAATAAATATAAAAGCAAAAAAATGTTATATGGTGACTCAGACAATTTTAAGAACAGTTGAGATTCATTAAAGTATCAATTTGAAAACACGAAAGTGCCTAGAATAATGAAAATTGTTATAGACACAATTGCAGACATTTTCAATAAAAGTGAACCAAGATTAAAGGAGGATGTGAACATGTATTCCTCCCCTGCATGAAAAATTTTCTGTGTGGGTTTCCAGTGAGTAAAGGGATTGCAAATAAAGACTGTTAGGTTCATTTTCAGTGTTAATATCTACTTTCTAAAAATGTGCACCCAGATTTTACAGAAAACACAAAATATAATGGATATTATTTGTTAAGGATGCAGTATTACACTGGGCACCGAATATTTGCTATAGTGGTTGTCTTAGTAGACATTCTAGAATCATCCTCTGGTCATTAACCTTGTGTAGATCTCAGAGGTCCCATGCCTGTGGGATCTCCAGATCATGTTATTACAGATTCATTCCAGGTCATCACAGTGCTCAGAAATGTCATCAGAGATTAATCAGTGGTGACACACAGCACTTTTTTATTTGGGAAGTATTTTCACACTGGATAACACAGTGTAACCTCCCTTTCTATTTTATTCCTTGACCATGAGCTTGGGGATCCTCCAATGTATCGAAGGCAGATGCTAAAGCAAATGCTCTTCTGAACAATGGTCTATTAATATGTCTGACAGTCAAGCAAGGTCCCTATTTACCATCTTGTAAAAGAATGGAGGATGAGGATTGTACTAGATTCCCTTAAGTGACTTACAGGTTTCTCTCTTCCATCATTGTTTGGACAAGAGGAATTGATGTTTTCGAGCCCACTTTATTTAGCATAATGCCCTCCAGGTTCATCCATGTTGTCACGAATGGCAGGATTTTCTTCTTTTTATACTGAATAATATTCCATTGTATGCATACACCACATTTTCATTATCCATTAATCTATTGGTGGACACTTGGTTTTTTTTCCATACCTTGACTGTTGTGAATAGTGCTACAACAAACATGGGGGTGCAGATATCTCCTTGAGTAACAACTTCAATTCTGTTGGATATATACCTAGAAGTGGGATTATTGGATCATTTGGTAGTTTTATTTTTAATTTTTTGAGGAATCTCCACACTGTTTTCTATAGTTGCTGCACCATTTTACATTCTCACTAACAATGTGCAAGGATTGAAATTTCTCTACAACTTCATCTTACCAACATTTGATATTGCTTGATTTCACTTGCATGAGGTACTTAAAATAGACAAACTCATAGAAGCAGAGAATACAATAGTTGTAGAAGGGATGGTGAGTGGAAAATATGAGGAGTTGTTACTGAAAGGGTATAAAGTCTCAATTATGCTAGATGAGTAAGTCCTAGAGATGTGATGTATAAGATAGTGCTTAGGGTTAACAGTATGGTATTGTTCATGTCAACAAGGGGATAGATCTTATAAAAAATGTTACTAAAACACACACGCACATGCAGACAGACACAAGGAAAATTCAGAAAGTGTTGGATATGCCTACTACCTTGATTGCAGAGATGGTATCATGGGTGTTTGCTATGTCTGTCAAATTGAAATAATCAAAAGAATAAGAATCCGGTTTTAAAGAGTTTATTCAAGTGAAAATCTGGAAATGACCAACTTGGGAGACACAGACTCCATAGAAATGGGGTCACTTTTCTGAGGTTAAAGGTTAAGTTCTTACTTATATAGGCAGAAAACAAAGAAGTTTAACAAAACAATATAGATAAGGAAGAAGGCTAATCTATAATTAGATTAGAGAAACAAATTACAACTTTTTAGGTTACAGCTGCCTAGGTTATAGCTGCCTTTCACATGACTCAGGCTCAATAATCATATTCCTTTAAACCCTGAAATATAATAATTTAGAGTTTCAACAGGTTAGATTTTTAATTACTTTCAAATGCCCAAACACATCAAATTATGCACATTAATATGTTTGGTTCTTTGCATATTAGTTATACCTCCGTAAAACTTCTTTTTTAACAAGCTCAATTTAAAAAGTTTAGAAGTAAAGAAATTTCAGAAATTTGTCAATTCCCCATTCATAAAGACTTCATAGCAATAAGAATTGATCACTAACTCTGTCTCTTTTTATTATTCGTAAGAAACATTTGGGCCCTTTATTATAGGGTGTCTTTTTTAATCATAGTATTTTAACTATGATTGTCAAATGACTGTTCAAATATGTTTTAATCTTAATTTCATTAATTTTTATATGAAGAATTTACCTAGCATAATCGGGTGCCTATGAAGGGAGAGATTAAACACAATGCCCTTTCATATGAGTCCTTAAAATGTCATTTTCTCCTTAATGTCCCTAAAACTGACAACATTTAAGAAATAAGTAAATGAAATGATACCTAATTCAAAGAGCAAATATTTTTATCAATCCCTTTGTGCTTTACATGGATTACTTATTTAATTGTCATGACAAATCTATAAAGCAGGTATTATTTTAATTACCATTTTACATATGAGGACTATGAGTCTTATAAATATTAAATGCTTTGCACAGGGTCACACAGATACAAATTTTAGATGCAAGATTCTATGTACTGTACTTTTCATTGCAATTCAATAGTACATGAATATAAAAGGAATAGAAAGTTCTCATGACAGGTGAATGTTCATATCAGACTCTCATCAGTCCAGCTATCAGAGCTTATAGATTCAAGCCAAGTGAATGTCAATCAGTGAAGTGATTTAATAATCCCTATTGACAAAAAACATTTTTGAACAATGCAAAATAGTCAAAATTACATTGACACAATCTATAGCTTTCCCTTTTCCCTTTTATACCAAGGATGTCCTAAAATGTCTCATGTAATTTGAATTGTTTTCAAATCAAATCAAACTGTTATGAATCAAAAATTTTAAATTAATAATGCACAAGTATGTTGCATTAAAGAAGTCGGCATGAGGTTGTACTCTCTACCACTTAAAAATATAATAGCTGCAAATGAGAAGTATTATACATATATATATATATATGAAGGCACAGTCTTCAGGTCACTGTTGATTTTAATCCTGCTGTCTTCCCACCTCCATCCCCAACTCCTACTCCCTGTATCTTCAGTTGCTTACTGCACTATTTAGACACCTGGATTCCAGAATTTTCCCACAGCCCCTAAGACCTCTTATTTATAAAGGGTAGAGTCAATCATTGCAACTAGCTGCTGAAAAGAAATACCAATATTGTGCAAGTTCTCAGCCATAGACATGCATATCAAGTTTTTAGATTCTCCTATTGTACACATTACCTGCACGGTCAATAAAGTGACCTTTTGAGTCACTCTTTAGTCCCCAAAGTAGGCAACTTGTGATTAGTGGTGACCAGTCCATTACCCCTGGCTGCACTGTCCCCCCTCCCCAGGCTCTACCAGGATGTCCTGTGGACTATGGGGACTAATTCCTCACGGTTCACCTGTTCCCATTTGGGACATATCAGGATGCCATAGCATATCACTTATAAAGCTCTTTCCTTGAGCATTTTCTAGGCTCCCATTATTTGCCTGACTTCTGTTAATAAAAAAGTAAAATGAAGTAAAATGTACAGTTTATGTTCCCACTAATAGTGTACAAGAGTTCCCCTTTTTTCACATCATGACAAGCATTCATTGTTGCCCGTATTTTGAGTAAAAGCTATTTTTACCGGGTAAGATAGTATCTCATGGTAGTTTTGACTTTCACTTTTCTGATGATTAGTGATGTTGAATACTTTTTCATATAATGGCTATTTGTAGGTCTTCTTGCTAACTATAATCACCCTATTTTGCTACTAGATCTCATTTCTTCCAACTGTATTTTTGTACCCATTGACTAATCAGAATATATAAGGAGCTCAAACAACTCAATAGGAAAAAAGAGACAATTTTTAGCAATAATTTATTATATATTTTAAAATAACTAAAAGAATGAAATTGGGATGTTTCTAATACAAAGAAATGATAAATGCTTGACATAATGGATATTCCAACTACCCTGATTTGATCATTACATGTTGTGTGCTTGTATCAAAACACCACAGGTACCCCACAAATATTTACAACTATTTGTGTTCATAGTAATTAAACATAAAAAATACATAAATAAGTAAATAAATAAAACATACAGGCTGCTGTATACCTCATTTGGACTTAAAAACTTAGAATAAAAATTTAGTTCATTATATGTTATCAATTATTTTGATTGATGTCTATATGCAAGCAATTGGAAGTTACGATTATTAAACATTGCTATTTAATTTACAACTTTAGAAAAAATTTCTTGGAAAACTATGAATTGTCTACAGCTCACCCTTCTGAGTTACCTGATTCCAGTCTTTTGCTGTCTTTGAGCTGTTTTCTAACAATAATTTGTACTTAACTGATCAACATACAAATTATGCCCTATCTAGTAGGTTTAATTGACTTTCTTCTTCCATGCTGTAGAAAATCTAACTTTGTCTCCATGTATGTACATATTTAATTTACTTCAATATTCCTAATCTACAAATGTGTCTGCTTTGTGATTTCTCTTTTGAACCAAATATAACATCTATCTAGACCCTTCATTAAATGAGTTAAATAAAATCGTTAATGTGTGTTTTCATATTTTTTTCCTAAAAATTATATTTCTGAAAATCACCTTTTAACAAAGTGAAGGGCCCTCCTTTACTGCTATCTTGTAATCCAGATACAAAGTATAAATTTAAATGAGATAATGCATGGGAAATCCTCTGCCAACTCTGAAACTCTTTGCAAACACACAGAATTATTACGACAACAAATTAAAGAGATATGAAAAATATATTATTGGAGAAAAATCTACTATTTTCACTAAAAAGGAAATTGGCAGTTTTATTTTCTGTCTGAATTCAGGTACACTGAAAACAACAGGAAATGCTGATCAGAGTTGAGAAAACAGATCATTCAGAGAGTGATAAATTGTTTACAGAAAATCAGCCTGGATCACAGGAAGACAAGCACTCCTGACAAACCTGATAGTATTTTCCTTGATAAAATAATACAGTTGTCAGAGAAAATTGGGGGCATAATTTTCCTACAATACAAAGTGTTCTTTAAATGACCAGATAGAAAACTAAATCTACAAGGTCAACCATTACGGAGGGATGTGAAAGACAGCTACTAGGATAAAGAACTGTCTCAAAGAATGAAGACAAATGATAACAAGAGAAGAAAAACCTCAGTGTAAATAGAGGTGACAAGTGTGATACATCAATGACCCACATCATTTCCAATTGTAGAAAGTTAAGACACCAGTGATGTAAAAGTCAGAATACTCAACAAGATAAACAAGTGTTCATATGAAAAAACAGAGCTTAAAGTGAGCAATTCGTTCAAGGATTAAGGTTAGTATTTTTCAAAGAGTTGTTATTAAAACTATGTTGAACAGTGCTTTCAATAAACAAGTGATTTAAATGTTACTTGTCATAATAACACTAGGATAACTAGACACTGGCAAGGAAGAGAAAATGTTAAATTCTCCAAGGTTACAACATACTAAAAAATTGTTTTGCGTATGCAGTGTGTGCACATACACAACAGAATAATCTCTATATGTTTTTCTAACGTCCTTTACTTTTTCACATACCAGAATAGCCGAAAGCATGTCATCATCTCAAATCTTAAGAAAAACTTGCCTATTTTAGTTCAGAACATATTAATAAAAAATAGTGCTGAAATCTTCACAAATGTAGCAATGAGCAGCCACATTGAAATTACCATGCAATTTCAGTGTCTTGGGTTTTAAAAAGACAATTTCTGCATATAAAAGTGTTTTTAGTTATTGATTATAATCAAGCAGACACTAATTGCAGATAAATACTAAAACTAATAAAGAAAAATCCCAAATAGGCAAAGAAGGAAGTGAAAGGTTAGAAAATGAATTGTAGGAAGAATATTATATAATCCTTTCATATTGCCTTATTGTGTTCTTCTCAGTTTAATGCATGAGCAGTATGAAAATATAGCAGAGCATATAAAAGAAAAGACTTTTTTTTTTTTTTTTTTTTGATAAAGAGTCACACTCTGTTGCCCAGGCTAGAGTGCCATGGAGTCAGCCTTGCTCACAGCAACCTCAGACTCCTGGGCTCAAGTGATCCTTCTGCCTCAGCCTCCCGAGTAGCTGGGACTACAGACATGAGCCACCATGCCCAGCTAATTTTTTCTGTATATATTTTTAGTTGTCCAGATTATTTCTTTCTATTTTCTAGTAGAGATAGGGTCTCGCTCTTGCTCAGGCTGATCTCAAACTGTTGACTTTGAGCGATCCACCCACCTCTGCCTCCCAGAGTGCTATGATTATAGGTGTGAGCCACCACGCCCAGCCAAGAAAAGACTTTTAAAGAATGAATATTGATCCTTAGGTCCTCCTGGTGAAAAAAAATGAATATTTGAATCTTAATGTGTCACGTATGTAATATTAGTTTTATTAGGTTTTTTGTTTACTTGATTTAAAAATTAAAGGGACAAAAGTGTTTAAGTGACAACAATGTACTAATCACTCCTGTAGGCATTTTTAACAAAAAAAATCTCAGTTTTTGAATATTTTATTGGCAACCCAGATATAGAACACATAGTTTATTTCATTCAGAGAGAGATGAATGGAGCTTACGATTTCATATATAATATAGATCTATCACATTTTCTCTATTCATTTTCTCCAACACAATGCACAATGTATACTAGTGAAGAGTAGAAATTTAAATGATTACAATTTTAAAACTAAGTTTCTATATAGAATATTAAAATTTTTCACCTGAGCGGAAATGATGTACATTTTTTCTAACAAGATCAGCACTAACAGAACTTTCTATAATGATAAAAAGTCAATAATCGATGCTGTCCAATACAGTAGCCACTAGCTACATATGGCTATTGAACACTTAAAATGGGGTTAGTGCAACTGTGAAATTGATTTTTTACATTTTACTTCATTTTCAATAATTTAAAAAATCACATGTGACTAGTGGCTACCATATTGGACAATGTATATATAGACAATTATATTTTAGCCCTAGATAAAAATATATACAATTTCTATTTCAATAAAAGTATCCACATGGAGATGAGAGAATCACCCCTTGGGTACTTTTATGACTCCTCAAAACTGATGAGATTCTTAATATCTATGTTCTCAACAGCAACCTCACTCCCAACCTAATTATCACATTTGTATACATATGATTCCTTCAAAATGACAAAGACTCTATAGATGTTTTCATGTTTTATGCTTCCTAGATGAAATATGAGTGAAAACAAGCAGGTAACCTGACCTTAAAAAAATGTAGAAAATATTAAAAAAGAAAGGTTAAGTCACTAGAGTTGCTAATATCACATTATCTTCAAAGCTCATTGCTTATATTCCTTCCACAGCCCACTTCAACTGGAATTCACTGAGCACTTCTAATAGATGCCCTTATGCATGTTTTTAGGTAGAGATGCAAATATTAATGTGAGATCTTTTTTACTGTGTGTCCTGGGAAATGTGTTCTAATCACTCCTCTTGTTTCATTTCTAACTCCTATTTTATAGATATTTTTAGTATTTTTTTCAGATTCTGGTAATAAAATATGGGATGTGTGTTGTTTAAAAAATTATAGCTTCTCTCAAGGTATTCACAGAACATGGGAGGTAATACTCATATAAAACTATAATGAAAATGTCAATTTATGTTTGTAGACTATTTAAGGAATTAGAAAGAACTTTTACATATTAGGCCTGTTTTGATTCTCAGAACTTAGTGAGTCATGAAAAACATTAACCAGTGGCAAACTGAGACACCAAGTCATGAATTGATGATTGACTAAGCAAGGACTAGAACCTCAATGTTCTGACTTTAAATCTAAGATTAATTCCACTGCACCAAAAGTCTAGTTAGGCAAAAAGTGATGTGCCCTCCACTACACCAGAGGGACTGTATATCAGTGACGCTGACACTTGAAAATGCTCAAACTGTGCCATGTGAAAATAAACTCTATATACTAATGATTCAAACGGAAAATAGATTTTTAAAATCATTGAAGATTAGTTTTATGGTTTGGCCTGGATGTTCTACACATTTATAAGTCCCCATTGACTTACTTTAAAACGCTGCCTCTCAATATAATATACAAATCACCACACATGTGCTTCAAGACTGACTTGTTGAATGATTTCAAGATGGTACACATTATTCATAATAAATCACATAAATCTTTGTAATAAAAGTATTTCAGTAAATTAAGTCTAGGGCCTTAATACTCTAGTTAATGTGTTCAAGGAAAACTCCAAATGTGTCAAGGAAATCATCTCCAAGACTATAGGTCAGAGAAATGGTAACTGTCTCCTGTTTGGTAATCTGAGCTTCTGTTTAGTTCTCAAAAATCATGTGTAATTGACAGAAAACTGCATTACTCAAAGCATATTCTTTATATAATAATGTCTAGGCTGTTCATTCAATATTTGCATAAAAATAAACAAAAATGTGCTAATTATAACAACCAAGGAGTTGTAACAATTTGAATGGTTTCATTTACATTAGGATATCTCTGATTTCTTAACACACTAAATGGACACAGTGAAGAGGGATATTTATGTTTTCTAAACTTTTCAAAAGCCAAAGACATTATTGTTGTTTTCCATTAAGCCTCTTACAAGTCCTGCTTTCATTTGGAACACACTTCGAGAAAAGCCTACTATAGCATTATTTCAGTCTATACTTCTTGGACTTGGATTCTTAAATTTTAGCAACAAGGACAACGATTGGATGGTTTAGTGGCTTTTGTGGTTAGTATCATGATGAGGCAGGAAAAAAAGGAACAACATATTAAGAGATCTGAATTCTAATTCTAGCTCTAATATGTATCTACTATCATTATCTTGTACAAACAATTTAAACTCTCTAATCATCAATTTTATCATCTGTAAAACACAGGGAGGAATTTGTTGACAGTAAATTTATTTTCTACAGGATCTGGTATCTGGCCTTTTTTATTCACTTTAAACATTTTTATTTTATTGAGGTATATATTACTTTGAAAACTATTTCTAACTTCTTTTACTTCTCCCTTATCTGTCTAGTTCTTTACATACCTCTCTACACAATATAAGCATAGAATAAAGGTAAATAAATCCTTTCCATTCTTCATATATCACTGTTCTAATCTTTTTCAAAATTGGGAAAATTATATTCCAGCAATAAACTGATCTTTAGCTTCAAGGTGCTGTTGTAAAGGGTTAAAAGAAGTCTTGCTACTAAGAGGCTTCAATTGATGTCTTCTCAAATTAATTGAAAATCCGTCATTCATTACAGAACAATCCAAGGTTCTAACTAATTGAATATGAAAACTTTACTCAAAAACATTTGTCTAAAATTTGTAAAATATCTGCTGTTACCATATTTCATACTTCTGCGTTATAATTTTCACAAGATATAACATATATGAGAAGAGCGGTTATAACAAATGTTTACGTGATATGTAAGATGAGGAGGTGAAGGATGAATCTATCATTCATCAAGCAGTCTTTTGTTTT
The DNA here is from genome assembly GCA_963575035.1 of Avahi laniger. Taxonomy (NCBI): domain Eukaryota; kingdom Metazoa; phylum Chordata; class Mammalia; order Primates; family Indriidae; genus Avahi; species Avahi laniger. The sequence goes on along the minus strand of CAUYSK010049959.1, from coordinate 8,363 downwards.
TTTAGTTATCATGCTAAGAAAAATGCATTGAACACTTACATCTCCTCCTCACAATTGTATAGGTCACATCTTGTATTTTGGTATTTCACAGGTAAGAAAATAAAGGGTGAGATCTTGCTCTAGAACACTTATCCATTAATTTATAGAACCAGGATTTAAACAAGGTCTTTCTAGAGTATACACACTTTAAATGCAGAATTTTATATCACACTGGAAAATAAGAACAAGAAGAGACAAATTAGGAAGGAAAGAAGGAAGGATAGAGGGATGGAGGGAGGGAGCTTCAGTACTCAAAAGTAAATTCAGAGCTGTCACTGAATAATGCAAATATATGAATGGGTCCCTCCAGTAGTGACACCAGAAAGACATTCCTGTTAAAGAAGCGATTTCTTTATGGGATAGGCTATCCGGGAAGGGTCATAAATCATTATCCTAAATTGGACAAATGAAGGCGAATTTCCAGATTATACTCTGAATTTCTGTCACTTCAAAATAAATGCAGTAGCCTAATTTGTGGTTCTCCAGTCATGCTTACACAAATTATATTTCTCTAACTTGAGATTCTAAAAAGTCCTGAATTACCAAACATATTATGCAATAATCAGAGCCAAAACCTTCCTTGATTATTCCCACAACAAACAAGCCACCAAAACAAGAGTACCATGATTAGGCAAATGCTGTAATAGTGTACTCACAAAAGTTTTAAAAAGATATAAATATATGTGGCAAGACTCAATGGCTTCTACCTGTACTCCCAGCACTTTGGGAGACGGAGGTAGGAGGATCACTTGAAGCCAGGAGTTTGAGACTAGCCTGGACAACACAGGGAGATCCTGTCTCTGCAAAAAATTTAAAATGTTAAAAAAAAAAATAAGAAGTATAATATCCTCAATAATAAAATACTACATCTTTCTTCTACTCTATTATATTAGGATAAATGTAGATAGTAAGAGAGAAAACATATGTTTCCTTGGACAACTTTGAATTCTAAAACATAAAGGAAACCTAACTTTTTGTAAACATTTGCAAACTTACAGGAGTACATCCTACTTTATTATGAAACACAGCTTCCTTGTGATAAATTCTAATCTCTCTGAAGACTTAAGAGAAATTCCTTGTGCCAAAAGATGCTAACTCACATTTTTTATTGATTATATAAGTTTAGGCAATTGGGTTTGTTTTCGTTCCTCCAAAATGATAAAAATCCCATATTATGTGAAAGATGAATCTAACAAAAATTGAATGCAAATTCTACTGTGAGATTCCAAACAGAGATTCATTGAATTTGAAGAAATTGGACTTGTACTGCTGAAGATAATTCTGTTAATTTTCAAATTTTCATTTTTCTGGGAAGGATCAAGATTTTCTTCCCCAAATTGAATGAAATTTAGAATAAGGACAATTTCTCTAGGTCAAAAATTAGGAAAATTAGTGAGTCGGGGCCTAGAGGTCAAAGTAAGTATAAATCTGCAGAATTTCCTAAATATTATAAACCATATTTATGTCACTGATTTATGTGATGGAAATAATTTCTCTTGCTAATATGAAGGCTGGCCAAATGTCTTTTTCATGAAAATAGCAATCAAATTGCATTTTTAAGTTTTATCTAAAACATTAAGAAATTTTCTTTTTAATTTTTGATGACATTTGTTTGCATTCATCTGCCATTATTTATATTATGCACATAGGGAAAGATAGCATAGCAAAAAATGGCAAAAGGGGTGGATCTTGCCTAGCATGTATAATAATATCCTGGTAAAAAACACCCCCCTTTAAAAGTAATAGTTACCTTTAAAGTTATTTTAAAAAACACTATAAATTACCAGTCTCATAAAATATTTGCTCATGCCAATGGATTTTAATTGTCACTTTGAGTAATAGAGTTATGAAAAATTTGAACCAAAGCTTACACATAAGAACTAAATTAAACTTTTAAAACACAATAATTTAGTAATTTTGAGGGAAATTGAGGTTTGCCATATAAATATGTTGCCAAAATTTGCATCTTCTTTACAATCTATGTCATCTTTTTAGATTTATAATCTTTGGTTTAATGTTTTCAGTCGAATACATAATAAAATGCGTAAACGTCATGTGAAAGCAAATTGAGTTCACAGTACATGAAATTCTCAATTCTTTTGCTATCAGATATTGTTTATCAGTTTGCCATGGGAAGACATTTTTAATTTGTAATTAAAAGGAAATAAATGCTTTAATTCACTTGCTTTTAAATGTCAATTACAAATATTTTATCTTATTTTAACCTTAAAGATTCAAAGTGTACATAATTTTATTAAAATCACATTTATAGGAATTTTATATTATCTACATATTTTAGGCAATTTTTCTATAGATCCATAATAAGTACAAAAGAGATAATTGACACAGTCAAGGACAAGGGTTGAGAGAGAAAATTAGTACCTCATATAAATCTAAATATATCCAAGTTTTAAGCTAAAATTATATTTAGAACACTGGATCATTTTTATCCCAACTTTTTGGAAAAATCCACTTGAAATCTTATGGTTGATACTGTGAAATCCTAAAACTATTAGTAAACAGTTCTTAGTTTCCAACCACAATTTTATTTTAAAGGAAATCCTTTAGATTTTATTACATGCATAAAAACAAATCATAATATAAAAAGCCAGTTTTCAATATTAAATTGTACCACCACTGCCAACACCATAACTATTAGGAGGAATATCCCTTTTGCTATCATTCTGAGTTGCAAAATATTGGAGTTTTCATTTCAGATAAATTCAGGAAGAAGTCAATTTAAACATAATATGTTATATTGCTAAACAATAAGTCACATACACTTAGAAATTTATAATATTCAGTTAAAGTAGATAATGCACATGAATTTTTAATTAGCTTTAGAGTAATAGGAAAGTGTTTACATGTGAAAATACTGTTGGTATAATAAACATAAATGGCAAAGAGTTTATTGAAGAATCAGTATTTAATACATGCAGGGTGTTGAGAGGGAAAATTTGAATAAAGAAAAGTAAGAAATTGCAGGTAGGTAAGAATTTATCAAGAAAAATTAAGATAATTTAAAAATGTTTCTGATTGCTTGGTCTTCTTTTGCTTAGATTTTTAAATTGACAGAAATGAATTAGACCTTAGTTATGTTCGAATTTCAAAATCAATAGGTTCCTTGGCCTTAGTTTTTGTCATTGTTGGCCCTTTCTCTGCTTTTTCTCTTAATATCATTTTCTAGTAAAAACAATTATTTCTTTTCTGATTGTCTGAAAGAAAGCTGAGAGAATTTGGATCTCTAGTGGTCCCTCGTGGTCACCGATTTTAAACATTTATAATTAAATCTTAAAGCAACTGTGAAGTGAAAAAAAATGTTCTGAAAGCAAAACTATACTAAAAACAATGAAGAATTAACATAATTGATAGTTTAATTTTTAGAAGGAAATTATTTTGTAAAAGCAATAATAAATTGAAGATGCACAGTATAATCTCTAGTTCAACCATTAAAAAATGTAAATGTTTCTATAACTAACTAGTTTGCAAAGAAAAAAATGGAAAAAAATTAAATTCTTTATTAGCATAAAAGAATGGAGAATAAGGGGAATAAAACAGGGGAGTAAAATGGAAAAGATATGGAAACAAATAAATGCCAAAAACATAACTAAATATTCAGAATAAAGATCTAAGATGGTGAGTTTTGATTAAAAATAAACAACCATATACTACTTAGAACTACACATCAAAGTGAAGGACACACAGAGATTTCAGCAAAGGGGTAGAAAAATTTATATCAATGTTTAAGGTTATCAGAGGTCATTATTTTGAACTAGCTTCCTGCACTGGTCAACCAGACCAAATCAGAATGGAATCACTTGTGCAAATCAGTCAAACTAAACTTTTAAATGGGAGTTTTCTAAAAAAAAAAAAAAAAAAAAAAAAACAGTTTTCAGGCAATCTGAGACAGCATAATGAGGTAATAAGGAAGCCCCTTCATTTTAACCCTTTAAGGAAAATAACATTGAAACAACCAATCCACTTTTTGTTCCTGTTTTTTCAGCCCTTTTCTACCTATAAAGCCAACCTCTTCTGCTCAGTTTATCCAAGTACTTACTTTATTATAGAATGAGGTGTTGCCCGATTATAGAATCACACATAAAAGTCAATCAGAGCTTAATATTAAGTTTGTTGTAACTTTGTCTTTTGACACTGTTAAACTCTGATAAAAATTCCTGTATTTGTATTTAACTGACAATACAAAGATCAAGTGGGGCTTATTTCAGTTATGAAAGTCCTTTGAAGGTCAAACCCTTCCATTAAAAAAAAGGTAGAAAAAAATTATAAGTACAGATAATTCTAAGACAAAATTGAACATGTATTTATGATATAAACTCCCAGTAAACTGGGATAGAAGCGCCCTTCATTTTTTAAAGAACACACACATAAATTCAAGAAAAATACATAATTAATAAATCACTACAAGCGTTCCTTGGAAATTAGAAAAGAAACAAAAATATCTGCCATCACCACTTCAGTTCAGAATTTTACAATTGTTTATACTATGAGACAAAAGAAATAAATGGCAAATCATTAGAAAGCAAAATTAACAAAGCAATTATTTGCTGATCAGTGTTGTTCATAGAAAATATAGAATTTTATAGTCACACAGAAAAAAAGTGTATATAAGTCACCAGATACCAGGAAAATCACATAAGTTAAACAAATTATTCTTATTTCCATCTACCAGCAACTATACTATATATTTTTTAAAAATTATTTTCACTTACCGTTATCAAAAAAATCAAATATCCAAGATAAAATAACAAAATATCTGACTAAAATTAAATTGACTATAAAAATGGAGGGACAAGAAAGCTCAATACAAACTTGTAATTCTTGCATCTATTAACAGGCACATTCAATGATAGTCCAATTAATGTTCCAGTAAGTTTTATACTGTGCTAGCATGTGTGTGTGTGTGTGTGTGTGTGTGTGCGTGTGTGTGTGTGTGCGTGTGCATAAGCAAGGTCAATTTAACTTTATATGGACCTGCAAGGGCCGAGGGTATACAAGGCCATCTTGAATAAGAAATACAAAGAAATTATTTATTATAAAATTATAGTAATTAAGATAACACAGTAGATAAAAAGGTAAAAAACATTGGCTAGAAGACAGTATAGATCCATAGCCCTATACAAACAGCCACCTGTCAATCACGGTGGTGACATTGTGATATAATAGGGCAGGCATGCTCTCTCAATAAATGGGGCTAGATGTATTGGATATTCACATAGAAAATTAAATTTATCCTGAGCTCTTCTTCCCACCATAATACTCCCCCCAAAATGTCTGGTGGATTTTAGATCTAAATGTAAACAAAGAATAGAATAATTTAGGGAAAAAATATAAGAATATCTTTTAGACCTTGAGTAGACAAAGGATACTTAAATGGATGCAAAAAGTGCTAAATTAAAAAAAAGTAAAGTGGCTTACATTAAAATACAAAACTTCTATTTATCAAAATTCTACTTTCAATGAATGAAAAGGAAATCGTTGAATGAGAGAAGGTATTCGCAATATGTTGATACAATAAAAGATGCATGTCCAGTATGTACAAAGAACTTCTGCAGTTAAATTAGTAAAGAAGCTTTAAGGATATAAATTGGATTGCAGCTCAAGATGGAGCAAGATGGGCAAAATAGAACTCTCTAGGCATCATATCCCCATAGGAACACCAAATTGAACAACTATTCATCCAAGAAAGCATCTTCGCAAGAACTAAGAATCAGGTGAGCAATCACAGTAACTGATTTTAACATTATGTGAAGGAAAGAGGCACTGAAGAGCATATGAAAAAGTCTTGCATTGCCTATACCACCCCTCTTCATCCCTCCCCTTCACACCAGTCCTGGTGAAGTGAAGAGGGAATCTACATACCAGGGGGAGGTACAGCAAAGTGATCATGCATTGGAATTCAGCTATGCCCTGTCATAGGGGAACACAACACAGTGTGGAAATCTGTTGGCACCCACCAAGGGAGCATTTAGACCAGTCCTGGCTAGAGGCTAATCCTCTGCCCCAGTAGGAACTTGAATTCCAGTTAGCTCTACCACTGGTTGAATAAAGTGACCTGTGGCTCAGAATAAATTTAAAAGACAGTGAGGCCACAAAGACTGCAGTCCTTGGGCAAGTCCTGGTGTTGTAATGGATTTGGAGCTAGCATGCTTGGGGTACATGTGACCCAGTGAAACATGAGCAGTCACCCCTTCCCCATTCCAGGCAGTACAGCTCAGGAAGATACTTCTTCTCCTGGAGGAAAGGATAGGGAAGAGTACAAAGGTCTCTGTCTTGCAACTTAGGTCCAGCTCAGCCATAATAAAATAAAGTGCCAAGCAGATTCCTTAAGTCCCTGATTCCAGGTCTTAGCTCCTGGACAGTATTTCTAGACCCACCCTGGGCTAGAAAGGAGCCCTTTGTCCTGAAGGGAAGGACCCAGTTCCAATAGGATTTACCACCTTCTGATTAAAGAGTCCTTGGACTTTGAATAAACATCAGCTATAGCCAGGTGGTAGCAAGGCCTTGGGTGAGATCCAGTACTATGCTAGCTTCAAGTGTGACCCAGAGTGGTCCCAGCTATGGTGGCCATGGGAGTGCTCATCATCCCTCCCCCAACTCCAGGCAGACGAGCACAGACAGTAAGACTGCTTTTGTGTGGGAGGAAGTGAGGAAAGAGAATGAGAGACTTTGCCTGGTATTCCAGGGAATTCTCCCATATCTTAAGAAAAAAACAATGGAAAAGATCAACAAAATGAAAAGTTGGCTTTCTGAAAAGATGAACAAAATTGACAAACCTTTACCCAGACTAAAAAAAGAAGACCCAAATAAATACAATCAGAGATGCAAAAGACATTACAACTGATACTGCAGAAAATCAAAGTAGCATTAGAAACTACTATGAGCAACCATCTGCCAATAAATTGGAAAACCCAGAAGAAATGGATAAATTCCTACACACATACAACCTAACATGACTGAACCATGAAGAAATCCAAAACCTTAATAAACCAATAACTAGTAATGAGATAGAAACAATAATAAAAGTCTCACATTAAAGAAAATCCCAAAATCCAATGAATTTACTGCTAAATTCTACCAAACTTTTAAAGAAGAACTAATACCAATCCTTTCCAAACTATACCAAAAAAAAAAAATTGAGAGGGAATACTTCCAAGCTCATTTTACCATCATCTCCATTATCACCCTGATATCAAAATCAGACAAAGACACAACAACAATAGGAAATTATAGGCCAATATCTCTGATGAACATACATGCAAAAATCCTCAACAAAATACTAGCAAACTGAATTCAACAATCCATTTAAAAAGATCATTCATCATGATCAAGTGGGATTCATCCGAGGGATGCAAGGATATTTCAAAATACCAAAATCAATGTGATACATCATATAAACAGAACAAAGGACAAAAACCATATTATCATTTCAGTTGTAGGTGTAAAAATATTTGACAACATTTAACCCCCTTCATGATGAAAACTGTCAATGAATTGGGTGTAGGAGAAACCTACCTCAACATGATAACAGCTGTATATTACAGGCCCACAGCTAGTAGCAGACTAAATGGGAAAAAAAATTAATAGCCTTTCCTCTAAGATATGGAAAATACAAAGATACCCACTCTCAGAACTGTCATTCAACATAGTACTGGAAGTTCTAGCTACAGCAATCAAACAAGAAATAAAGGACATCCAAATTGGAAAGGAAGAAGTCAAATCATCCTTGTTTGTAGACAATATGAATTTATATAGAGAGAAGTCTAAAGACTTCATTCAGAAACTATTAGAACTGATGCACAAAACCAGTGAAGTTGCAGGATACACACAAAAATCCATAGCATTTCTATTATTTGCCAACAGCAATCTGAAAAAGAAACTAAGAATTAATTCCATTTACAATAGCTACAAATAAAATATCTAGGATAAACTTACCCAGAGAAGTGAAGGATCTGTCAGGGTTGGGTTTTTAAAAGAGAAATGTTGTCCTGGTTCTTGGGCTCCTTGCTTGGAAGAATCACCAGCAGGGCCGGTGTAACGGGATGAACACAGACGGGAAGCAATTCCACACAAACAGCTTTCACCGTAGAAAAGAAGGAAGAAAGAAGAAAGCTACACAAACTGAAAATACGTTCCAGAGAGAGGAATGGGTTGGTCTCCAGGAGTGGAGACAGATGCTGAGGACTCCCAGGTGGTTTCCTTTTATTGGCCTGGTCCAGCGGAGGGCTTACAGGAGGTGTGGGATATTACCAAATGATTGACAGGTGTTCTTATCCGCTTGTGCTCCATCAGTGGGTAAACCTTAA
>CAUYSK010049957.1:0-70629 GCA_963575035.1 Avahi laniger | reverse complement strand
CGTTCAGGGCCGAGCGTGTGAGCCGCGCTGTCGCCCCACGGCTTTGTGCTGTGTGCAGGGGAGGCTGCTGTCCAACAGCCAAGGTGCCAGGCAGCTTTGTGCATTTTTTCTCTCTTTTTAAAATTTTTCCATTTTATTCATTCACTCGCTCATCTTATTTTTTTTTTTTTTGAGACAGAGTCTCACTGTGTTGCCCGGGCTAGAGTGAGTGCCGTGGCGTCAACCTAGCTCCCAGCAACCTCAGACTCCTGGGCTCAAGCGATCCTCTTGCCTCAGCCTCCCGAGTAGCTGGGACTACAGGCATGCGCCACCATGCCCGGCTAATTTTTTCTATATATTTTTAGTTGTCCGATTAATTTCTTTCTATTTTTAGTAGAGACGGGGTCTCTTGCTCAGGCTGGTCTCGAACTCCTGAGCTCAAACAATCCGCCCGCCTCGGCCTCCCAGAGAGCTAGGATTATAGGCGTGAGCCACCGCGCCCGGCCTCATCTTATTTTTTTAATTGTGGTAAAATATATATAAAATTTACCATTTTTTTCAAGTGTGCAGTTCAGGACCATTAATTGCATTCACCTTTTCGTGTAACCGCTCACCACCGCCCATCTCCAGAACTTCTGTCATCCCACATGGAGTCTGTGTGCGTTAAACACTAACTCGTCGCTCCCCCCACGGGCCCTGGCAGCCGCCATTCTACCTTCTGTCTGTGCGTGACGGTTGTGGGCACCTCATAAATGGAACCGTACGGTATTTGTCCGTGTGTGGGGGGGCGTATTTCACTTAGCGTAGTGTTTGTTTCTAACGTTCATCCGTGTTGTAGCATGTGTCGGAATTCCATCCCTTTTTAAGGAGCTTTGTACATTTTAACAGATTTACTATACAATTAGGCTTTTTCTTTTTGTCACTTGGCATGCTTATTAAGAATTATTGTATGTGCTGTGCTAAGTGGTATGAGGCATAGAAAATGAATTTAGTATCATCTCACCCTGCAAGCAGCTTATGGTCCAGTAGAATAACCGAGGCAGGGACACAGATGGTGATAGCACAGTGTAGACTGCTAAGTGCCAAAAGAAATATATGTGGAGGCCTCTGGGATTAATAAATTATGAAATTACCTCCAGCCCTGGGGCTGAAGATTTCCCAGGGGAGAGCTGGAGCCGGGCTTTGAGAGGTTGACAGGGTGTGGATGAGCAGAGAGATTGTCACAGGAAAGTCCCAGTGGAAGGACCCGTGTGAGCCGAGGTATGAGTAGGAGAAGTAAAGTCCATATTTGGGGACATTTTCTAGCTTAGGGGATTGTTTGGTTTGCTCCAGGTGATACTAGTAGCTGCACCTATAGAGAGGTTAAGGCCCAGTCATCGAGGGCTTTGCATGCCAGGCTGAGATGAACCTCACTCACGGGCATTGAGAAGCTGCTAATGATATTGTTTAGCAATGGGGACCTGCAAATAGAGTTGCCACTTAGAATGTTAACACGTGGGTCTGTGTAGAATGGATTGGGGACAGGACGAGATTGGAGGCAGGAAGGACAGGCAGATGACCAGGTGACAGGTAATGAGGTCGTCATCCAGGACGGTGACAATGACAAGAGGAGTGGATGGGGTACAGATTTTGAAGGTGGATCAGCAGGTGCCATGGCGGTTGTGGGAGAGTTGTCTTTGACTTCTAAGGTTCAGAGCTTTTCCAAAGCCCTGTTTGTGAAAAGACGAGCACAATCCGAGTGAGGGAGAGGGTGGAGAAGCAGATGCAGAGGGCTCTGCAGCTGTGCCTCACATCTGCTTGCTGGTCTGTAACCATTCTACTTGGCAGAGCCTTTCCATGCCTGGAATAGTTGGCCAGTTGTGCCAGTATTTGGCCATTGGCATCTGTCTTAGAAATCCCCGAGCGAACCAGCTCACGAGGCTGGAGACCAGGGTCTGAGCTGGAAGATTTCTACGTGGAGTCTGTTACTGCTGTACCTGGTAGTCTTCATGTGATCAAGACTGTGTCACAGTTCCATTATGCGCACGGTTTCTCATTCCACGCCCCCAGAGGTTTATAAAACTCAGCAATGAAAATTTGCTGGGAACTTGGCAGGAAGATTATGTTCTTAGCCCAGCAGCAGTTACAGCTCAAAAAAATTTTTTTGACAAAATTGGTTTAGTGCATTTTATAAAATGCATATATTAATCTAATTCACTTCAAGTTTTTCAAGAACTATTTTTGTTCCATCTCACCTTCAAGGCAGCTCGCCGAGAGCCAGTAGGGAATACGTCTTATGAGACATCTACTCTGAATATGTTTTGAGTCACTTGTACATTTTTTTCCCAGAATTGTAAAGCTTTGCTTAAATTTTAACTTTCCCCAAATGGCAACTACATCATTACTTTTTACATGGATTTTTGGCATGTTGACATCAGACTTGAGAAATCTTCTCATCTAGATCCTTCCTTCAGATAAATCCATAATGAAATTATTTGTCTTGCTTTTAAAGATATCAGAGAAGGGATTGCAAAACCCTAACCATGTCATTCTAATGTTCGTCAGGTCTTATCAGGAAGTTGTTCAGGCAGTGGCCGGAGTTTGTTTCCTGATTGGAAGTGGCCAGCCACTGCCCAGCTCGTCCTCACCTCCTGGCAATGCCACGACCCTGCCACACCGCCTAAGCCACACGGTCGTAATGGGAGGAAACATGGCAGGATTGAACTATGTGCCAAAAGCTGTTTTAAGAGCATAATTCATATAGTGTGACCACACTACATGTTAAATACCTGTTTAACTCACTGTAGTCCTGTCCTACAGGTGAGGAAACTGAGACCAAGAGGCTGAGATAACTAGCCCCAAATTAAACTGCTCTGACTGACTTTAAAGGCTGAGCCGACCCCCAGGCCAAAGCTTCTCCCACACGTACCGCCTCCCTCCTTCCATGCTTGATTGAACCCCCAGCCTTGTGCTCTGTGAATATTCATGTTCGAATTAGCTGGAACTTTCTTGGAAATGATAAGCCAGCCTCCGTGGTGTGCTTTTCCTTCTGATCTTGGAATGTAATTTGGTCCCTGTGCCCAAAGGAGCTCAGGAATTGTTTGGACAGCCACTTAGCCTCTGTAGAGATGCGCTTTTTATGGTGTAATATCTGGAACTCTTGCCATGGTCTTTCTTAATATGAGTAGGTTCTGGTTTTTGTTGTTGTTGTTGTTTTCTTAAGAGACAAGGTCTCGCTCTGTGGCCCAGGCTGGAGTGCAGTGGCCCGATCATGGCTCACTGCAACCTCGAACTCCCGGGCTCAAGTGATCTCTCGCCCTGGCCTCCCAAAGCGGTGGGGCTGCAGGCTGAGCTGCTATGCCTGGCCTCACATTCTGGTTTTTATGGAATGGGGATTGGTGAAAGGATGAGGCTCCAATGGGTTTCCGAAGTTTTGGGGAATTGTATAGAATTTGTCTGGCTCTTGTTTTCAAGCCATAACCGTCTTCACGTTCAGTCAAGAGTAGGTCCTGTGACCCTATAAACTCATATTCTGACTTTGGGAACCAAATAAAAATAGAACTCAATCACCTTTGTGATGAAATACCCATTACTTAGCATCAAACAGAGAAAGATATGTATTGTCATTTATTAGTTACCTATCGCTCTGTAACAAACTACTCCCCAAACTCAGCAGCGTTTTTGTCCTAACAATAATACACATGATACACATTTATTATTTCGCAGTTTCTGTGGATCAGGTAATTAGGGAGCAGCTTACCTGAGTGATTGTGGCCTGGGTTGTTCCTTGAGGTTGCAGACAAGACGTCAGCTGAGCTGATGCTTGACTGGGGCTGGAGGGTCCACTTCTAAGGTGCTTGGCCACGTCACTGCTGTCTGGGTGTCTGGGGTTTGGGAAGAGGCTTCAGTGCCTTACCGGCGGTGCTCTCCACAGAGATGTCGAGTGTGCTCGCAACACGGCGCTGACTTTCCCCGGCGTGAATGATCCAAGAGAAAGGAAAGTGGAAGCCACGCTGCCTTTTATGACCTAGCCGCGGAAATCACACACTGTCCTTTCCTTAACGTGGACTGGTCACGTGTGGCACCCCTCGCGTTGCGGCAGGAGACTGCACACGGGCGTGGACTCCAGGGAGTGCAGACCGCTGGGGCCGTCGCGGAGGTTGGCTGCCAGACACCATTCTTTCCCCTGTGGTCGGGAAAAGCAAGAGAGGAGTAAAGGGGAGAAATAATGCTGGAGAAGGATAAAAGGATACGGAACAGAAAAACATAACCCTGCCATTGGGGGCAGGAGCATGCAGGCAGGGGGACTAATAGTCTTAAACTAACAAGGCTTCTGCAGTTCGCAAGTGGTGATTGAGCTTTTCCCACTGACATCCGAGGTGTCTGAGAGCCAAGCAGAGCCAGACACGGATACTGGCCTGACAGAGACGAGAACATCAGCCTCACGCCGGGTGCAGTCGGGTTGAACCATGGCACGGCTCACCCTCCATGTCCGAGCCTTGGGGCCACCGTCCTGAGGGAAAATTTGGGCACGTAGGGCCGATGGGCGCCCTCAGAATTGCTGCTCACGCATGTCCCACTCCAGCGTAAGGGACACAGAGACAGACTTCCAGACTCACCTCCAGCAGGCAAGCCCGACCCCTGACCTCTGTGCTAAGAACACAGAGGCGGAGCGGAGCCCGCTAAGCCCGTGGCAGCGGCTCGGAGAGGGCCAGCCCACCTGCGCGGCTGCGTCTCCAGTCTCACCAGCGAATTAGTTCACTCTCTCTGGGAGATGGCAGGAATGGTTCCCCTCCTGGAAAACGGAACAAAACTCTTCCTTCTGTGTGGCGAAGACACAAACACGAGGAAGGGACAGGGATGGTTCTCCCCGTGCAGGTCACTCACATGAACCAGTCTGGGCCGTCAGTAGTGGACCGACAAGCACATCGCAGCCCTGTCTTGGCTAACACCAGTCTCCACTCAACAGTAAATAGTCGCGTTTGCGTTGTTTTACAAACGGCTGTGAACAGGCTCGTGCTATTTCCTACTCATGCAGACGGATGGCGCATCGTTGCTTTTAATCACGGCTTTGAACAGGCTCAACTAAAATCTCTTTCTCTCTCTCTCGTAGGCACAGGGTGGTGGTTTCGTATCCTCCCCAGAGCGAGGCGGAACTCGAACTCAAAGAAGGAGATATTGTGTTTGTTCATAAAAAACGAGAGGATGGCTGGTTCAAAGGCACGTTGCAACGTAACGGGAAAACCGGCCTTTTCCCAGGAAGCTTTGTGGAAAACATCTGAGGAAGCCAACACGCAGAAGGCTTAGCAGTCACATCACACGGCAGAATTGCACAAAGCGATTTAACGGAAAGAGCACAGTTGTGGACGTGCGGACGGTCGGGAGCTGCGTAGGGGACTGGTGGGTGACTCCGGTGCCCGGCACGGTCACACCAGCTTGTGGGGCGAGGAGGGTGTCATAGGGGTTTGTCGCTCTGGAATCTGGCGTGTAAGGTGTGCCTCATACTGTCTGACTTACTACACAGAGAAACTTTTTTTTTTAAAGATATATAACTAAAATGGACAATTGTTTACAAGGCTTAACTAATTTATTTGCTTTTTTAAACTTGAACTTTTCTTATAATAGATAAATTCTTTGGATTATGATTTTAAGAAATTATTAATTTATGAAATGATAGCCAAGGAGAAGCTGGATTATCTCCTGTTGAGAGCAAGAGATTCGTTTTGACGTAGAATGCATCTTCCCGCCCTCGCCCCCTGCCCCTCACCATTATAATTTGGGGTTATGTTTTGCTTCTTTAAGACAGAAACACCAGTACTCTAATTTGGTTTCCTTCTTTGGGAAACCGAACATGCAACTGAGTCCGTATCCATAAGGGCCTGGGGTAGGGAGACAGAAACTCGAGACGAGAGAAGTTAGCGACTCCCCGTCTTTCTAGTTTGGTCAGGAATCACCCTTAAGATCTAGCCCTCAATTTCATTTTGCAGGTTTTTAGTTTTCCTAGAATGAAATCAGTTAAGTGATTAGGGAAGAATAAAGCACAACCCTTGGAGAAAATGTGTTCAGAAATATATTTAATTTTATAGCAGAAGCAGCTCAATTCATTTGTTGGGAAGTAGAGAAAACTGAAGTTGCACTCACTGTCTGAGAATGACTGTGAAATGTCACTTCCCATTCGACCCCGAGTAACCTGCATGCCCGGGACACAGTCAGACGTTTGTGAGGTAGTGGTGGTAAGTGGTGCACTTGTGTTAAAGTCAAAGGCTGTAAGAAACACTGTGAAGTTTCCATTCATCCATTGTGACTCTTCCCCGCTTCCTGCATGTGTAACTGGATTCCCGCGGTTCCGTAGACCGTGCGTGGTGTGTGTGTTTCACTGCAGCTTCCTGGGGAGGTTAGTTCGCGCTCAGACCCGACCGGTGCAGGAGGCGTACAGTAAACAGTCTTCTCTTCTCTCTCTAAAGCCACTGCTGACCACGGCCTCTTGAGTGCACGCAGCTCCCTCTCTGGCCAAGGCGTCCGTTGGCCGTCACACGAGTCATGAGTGAAAATGCTCTTTCGTGTCCTCCCAGCAGACGGACGGCAGGGACGGGTTTATCCGGGAGGCCACTCCCGTGGCCGTGGCGCCGAAGCTCTGGGAGGCTTGGCGGGGGTGAACGTGCCCACACCTTGCAATTGTGGCAGGATCCAGCTGAGCCCATCTTTTTACATCCACCCTTTGATGTCATTGGCCTCCCCCACCAGTGCCATCGCGGTGCCACGCGGTGTGGGTCTGGGCAGTCCCGAAACAAACAGAGGGAAGACAGCTGGTAGTGAGTAAGATCGTTACCACGGTTTCCTCATGGTCACTACATAAATAAACCTTTTCTTTTTTTTCACTTTTAAGAATTAAAACTGGGAAACAGAAAGGTGAACTAAAAAGTCTTCTTGCAATGACAAGAGGCTTCATGGTCTTAAAAAGATATATTATGTGGTTGAAAATAAAAGCATTCCTAAATTAACCATTTTTTTAAAAATAGAACACTGTACATTATGTTCCTGTGTGTTGAATTTTTTAAAAATACTTTACTTGGATATTCATGTAATATATAAAAGTTGAGTGAAATGAACTTTAGTTAGAAAAAAAGCTGGCATCAGCTTTCATCTGTGTAAGTTGACACCAATGTGTCATAATCTTCTTTATTTTGGGAAATTAGTGTATTTTATAAAAATTTTAAAAAGTAAAAAGACTACTACAGGTTAAGATAATTTTTTACCTGTCTTTTCTCCACATTTTAAGCTATGTGATTGAATTACCTCTGTTAATAGTTTCCTGGTATAAAGTTAGTTAAAATTTCATCTGTTAATAGATCATTAGGTAATATAATGTATGGGTTTTCTATTGGTTTTTTGGAGACAGTAGATGGAGATTTTGTAACAAGTGATACGGTACACAGTGATACGGTAATGATAAAACTGCAGTTTATCATTCCTTTTCATGTTAATAATTTGAGGACTGGATAAAAGGTTTTGAGATTAAAATTCGATGTTCAAACCTTTATGTGTCCCTTGTGTCAGTCTTTAAAATTTTGCTTTTTTTTTTTTAACCTGGCACACATTTGACCTAATTTTTATTTCATAAAAATTCTGTGCATATGCCTCAAACAGAAGGTGTCTAGAAGAATCAATTTGGAGACCGTGATACATTTTCTCTCTCCAGCTAATAAACCGTATGGTTTAGTTCTCCAAGAAGCTCAAGTCTTCTCAAAAGAGTTTATGGAATCCATCTCACAAGATGCTGTGACGTTCCTGCTCCCTTGTCTCCCTCAGGTTACTAAAATAATCCGGTGAGTGCTGGCGTTGCCTCAGCCGCAGGAGCGGCCTGTGACCAACCCTGCGACAACCCCCGCGTCTCAGCGTGGCTGGGGACAGTCTGTAGACTCACCACCATGTTAAGCTTCCATGAAATGAAAGGACCATGTAAGTCATGTTAAAAAATATTTTCCTGTTAACTTTCGGTTACTATCAAATTACTTATCAGAATTAAAGCTCGTGAAGTCTAGGTTGCACCGTAGGTTTGCCAAATACTGCCTTTGTAATCACCTGGGCAAGTTGATTATTAATAGTTTCCTGCTGTTTCTGGCTTGTCTGCCCCACTGGGTGAAGGTGAGGAGAGAAAGAGATAAAGTCGCTGCTTTGAAAAGTACTGTTTGAACGCAAGGCACTCCTCTTTCTCTAGTTTCAAACATTTCATCTCACTTCTCGGAGTCTGTGTGATATAGTGACTTTCTGGATCTAATTGGATTTAGAAGGAACAAATTAAGGCGATGTGTCCAACTGTTAATCATTTAACTTTCTGTTCCTATGATAATACGACAATGTTTTCATACCTCTGGAAGTTCAAGTGAATATTTCAATTCAGAACTATAAGCAACATTGCAATTTAAGTTTGGAAAGTGCTTTTAATAGGTGTTTGACTAAGTTGACCAACTGTTTGTGTGTATCCAGGTGAAATTTTGACCAGGCGCGGTGCCTCACGTCTGTAATCCCAGCACTCTGGGAGGGCGAGGTGGGAGGATCACTAGAGCCCAGGAGTTTGAGACCAGCCTCGGCAACATAGTGAGACCCAGTCTCCAAAAAAAATAAAAAAATCGGGCATTGTGGTGCATGCCTGTAATCCCAGCTACTTCGGAGGCTGAAGCAGGAGGATCGCTTGAGCCAAGGAGTTGGAGGCTGCAGTGAGCTATGATTGCACCACTACACTCCAGCCTGGGCCCCAGGGCAAGACACTGTCTCTTACAAAGTAAATATAAAAAAAAAGACAAAATGTATTTTGAACCAATTAAATTAATGTAGCATCCTATTAAAATTACTCCTTTCCGAGAAGAAGAATTTGCCATCCTACCAAAATAAACGAGGATATTTATAGATCAGCCAGTGTCCAGGCTCAGCAAAAGGGAGTAGCCATAACCCCCCGTGACTCCAGGCTGTAAGGGGGCTTAATAGGGGGGTTTGCCCGTTAATAATTATCACCAGAGGCAGGAAGGAGCTATTGGACTGAGTAGTAACCTGCCAGTGTGAATGGTGACAGTTTTAAAATACCCTCTCTCTGGTTTACAAATGAATATTTCTTTGATTTCTTTGGTTTCCTACTAATAACTTTCTGATGCGGCTATTTAGATTTCCATTTCAGATCTCACTCAATGTAAATTCTTACTGGACTGCAGTGATCCACTCAGTAGCTAAAGGGGCCTAGATTGCCCTTAATCTTTGAGCCACCATTCAATACTATTGTAGGATCAGACTGTTGAATGGTGGCATTATCCCAGCCAATGTCAGCCAGCTGCCACTGCTCCTGCTCACACCTTAGCTAGAAGTTTGATTCCAAGAGGTCTTCCACCTTGGAGTTGAATCTTTCACGGTCTGAATTCTTACAAAAGTACTAGAAGAAACCATGAGAGGCTCTGGCATGGGGAAGGCCTTCCTAAATATAATATAACCAAAATCCAGAAACTATATTAAAAAATGTTGATAAATCCAACTACAGAAAAATTTAAATGTTTACATGACAAAATACCATAATCAAAGTCAAAAGAATAACAAAATTATTTGTAACTTCTGTAGCAAAGAAATAATTTCCTTTACATAGAAAAAGCGTCTACACATAAGAATAAAAACCCAAAAGTAAAACTGACGGAGGATTTGTGAATTGCCTCTCAATAATGTATTCATTTTCCTCCCCTCTCCTACTGACTGATCTCGGGGCAAGGTGCTCCGGTAAGAAGCTCATTTTCCAGTCCGGCTAAGGTTAAGTGCAGCCGTGCTGCCAGCCAAATTCTTGCTGAGACAGAAGATACAATGTTAGAGGGAACTTCAGGCAAAGCTTTTTAGAAAGAGGAGGCCACGCCTGCTCCAGCCTGCAGTGCAGGTGGGCAGCAGCCGTCTTGAGCCATGTTTTGGATTTTACAAGACGCTCAGTCAGGGGTGGCCATCAGAGGAGAGGCCCAGGACAAAGCGTGTTACACGCACGGGTCCTGGAGACAGAAGGCACAGTGCACCACGCATGGCCATGTGGGAAGGCCACCAGGGTGGCCAGGAGGCGGAAGACAGGAGCAAAGGAAAGGCTCAGGCCACTGCCTTTGCTGGGGTTTCCGCAGGAAGGGCTCAGCAGAGCGGGGTGGACCGTTGAGGACTGGCTAGTGTGAATAATTTCGCCAGGCTCTGGGCTGGAGGAGTGGGCCCTAGGTGCCTGGTACCTGGCCCTGGGGTGACTGGGGCAGAGGGATATTGTCTGCTCGGGGGCACAGGCCAGGTGGCAGAGCTGTGACTCTGGAGCGGCTGGTGTGCATACCAAGGGCGTGTTCCCCACGGGGCCCTTTGTTATGTAAGAACGGGCTGGCCCCTGAAGGAGCAGTCTCTCCGGTCAAAAAGTGTTTGTCTTTTTTTTAACATGTCAAAACAAAATAATGTACAGAAAATGTTAAAATATTTGCAATACAAGCCATAGGTGACCTTACGATGGGAGACATGGCTGACGCGGTGGAAGAAGGAAGGAGGAGGCTGAGGCCTGACAAACCTGCAGCCTCCCAGGCAGCCCGAACCACTCGTGTCCAGGCGTGACTTCCATGACCACACACCCTCGGAGTCGAAGCCGCCACGTAGTCTGATCTCTTGCCCACAACCAGACAGTCCATCAAAAAACAAATTCAAACATACTAAAAGATGTTGCGCCTCACTCCTGTTGTAAATGCACGTTAACAACAGTGAAATACTATCTTCACTTACAAAACTGGGAAATTGAAAAAATTTGAAATCACTGTGTTGCCAAATGAGGAACACTCAATATTTTGCTGATGAGAATGTAATTTGATATGTAGGGAAAGCAATATAGACGATATCAAAATTACAAATGCATTTATGCATTCTACTTTTAAGAATTTGTCTTCCAAACTTAATCATCAAGTATAAAATGACAGTACCATATTCTTGCAGTATTGTTTATAATAGCCAAATACTGAAAACAACCTAAGTGTTTACCAATATGGAACTGGTTCAATGAGTTACAGTAAATCTGTGCAGCAGAATACTGTGTAACCATAAAAGGGAGTGGGAGAATTATATGTAGATATGGAAACATCTCTAAGATACATAGGTAAACAAAAAATAAGGTAGAGTATGCTAACATCGGAGGGGAATGAATATGTATAATACACTATTAGCTTGCATGTGAATACGGTATCTCTGAAAAGATACATTAATACAAGAAACTGGAAGGGTGGTTGCCTTCACTATTGCAGATGGACCCTTACGCTGACTTACTTAGAGTACATTGAAGTCTCATCAGAAAGACAACAAACCAAAGCCCCTGGCTGCCTACGGAAGCCAAGTAATATATTTGGAAGGGAAAGAGTACAGAAGGGAGGAGACAAATATAAAACATTTTTTAGGAAAATGAGATTTTTGAAATTAAGTTAGCAAGGGATACCCACTTTGGTAAGAACAGTGAATCATTTCAGTACAGAGTTCCAGAGCAGACAGACAAGTGACATCATTTGGAAATGACATCATTCCACATGGCTGCTCCTTTTAGGAGCGTTCACGGCACGGCATCTTTAAAACCCAGGTACCCTCGGGTTGACTTTGCACAAAGGATTGACTTTGACGTCTCCCCCGTTACTCTGAGAAATTGAGACCTAAGTGGCTTGTTTCATGGTACAATGGATCCCATGAAAAAGACCTTCCAAGATAAATGGGACACATATCTAGATCCACAACAAGGTTGACTGGGGCCTCTGCCCGCATTCCCGCGGTGCAGAACCCCGAAGGGACTCCTCCCGTGGGTGCAGCGAAGGGGAGTATCAGCGGAGGACGGATATTTTGGTGCAGGCGTCCAAACTGGGGTCTTGTCTGAGGACAAATGCGAGACAAGGCAGGACTTGTGCTGGTCATCGTCACTCCTGTGTCTCCTGGTGTGGGAACTGCCAGCAGTTGTTAGCAGTTCTGGTCAAGCACATGACCTCCCATCCGTGGAAACAGACGGAGAGACTGAACACCTGGCTCACCACGCAGGTGTCTGCGGATGAGGGGCAAGAGCAGGGGTTATCTGCTGGGCAAATTGAGCTCACACCTCACCCACGCCTGCTGCTCCACGCGGAACAAAGTGCCTTTTAACCTTCATGCTGCCACCTCAGTAGAGCTCCTGTAGGCAAGAGGGTGAGCAGAAACAAAAACCCCAAGGCTCCTCTCACAGAGTGGAAAGTGACGAGATGTGAAATCCGTAGGATCCCTGCTGGCACTATGCCCACTGGCTTTTGCCAGCCCTTTCTGCAGAGTCTCAAGTTTACCTTTCAAAGAATTCAATTGTTTGAGGGTGGAGTCTCTGAAAGACCCACTATTGCAGGAGATCGATCCGTCAGCACCCAGCTGATGTCACATCACAAGACCTCGTGGCAGCTCAGATGGTCTGGCAGCAGCTTTGCAACGACTCCTGAATCCCTGCGGAGAGGTTCGGGCGCTGTGGATACGTAAGTGTCAGCGCGAGAGCGCTTCACCAGTATTCACTGTCTAGACTTCTGCCCTGAGCAGTGATGGGATGTCCTATGTCGTGCTGTCCGGCATGGTGGCCGCCAGCCACAGGTGGCTGCTGAACCCTCGACATGTGGCTACTGTGGCTGAAGAGGTGAACTTTTTATTGGATTTAACTTCAATTAGTTTATGCTTAAATATAGATTGCCACAGTGGCCAATGGCTGCAGTATTGGACAGTGCCATTTTAGAGAATGAAACTCTGATCACCCCAAATAGGAGAAAACAAAAGCAAAAATATGGCATCACTACCCAGTTTCCAGCTTCTCATTTGGACGCACCAGCTTGTGAGGGTCCCAGAACTTGGTTGGCTGTGTTGGAAACCCCACCAGATATGTGGAAACATCTTAACTTTGAGCAGCGGAAATTATCTCTGTAATTTTGAGTGATTTCTTCCTTCCCATGCCCTCCAAAAAAATAGATGAAGGGATGAGATTCGAGACAGGAATTGAATTCTGCCGAAGCTCGTTGGTTTGGCTGAATGGCTGCTGCCTTCCCCGCGGGCGGAGGCACGAGTCCCCAGCGTCAGGGCTCTCTCTGCAATGGCATCTTAAATCTGACATTCACCGAGATCTCCAGTCCGCTAAGCGTCACCTGCGCCAGCACGCAACTCCCAAAGCTGCTGGGGTGACGATCAGATGATCTGCCTACAGCGGACTTAATAGACATTTTTCTCAGTACAGTGAGATTGGGGTTTATAGGGAGGGAAAAAAAAGGGCACACTGGCCCTCTAGTTAAACGTGAAATGACATCTCTGGAACGAAAACCACGCTTCTCCTTCCCCAACTCCTGGGGCAAGGTCAGTTCCAGTGAAGGCAGCGCCATATCTTCCCATCACATCTAGTTCATTTCTTCTGCCAGCGAAAATCGAAAGCTTAATGGAATTACCTTCTGCGTCTTTTTTTTTCAGCACTCAGGGGTGCTACAAGACATAAAACAAAAACGTCCTTTTGAGTAAAACCAATTTCCTTATAAATTGTATCACAAAAGCACATTCAGTAAACTCCCTAGAGGCAGGAACAAAGTAAAGACTGATACCTCACTCTTCCCGTGAGCTAATTCAGCTGACACCCATAGTCTTAATTTGTAACTCCCTTTTCTTCTTTTTCCTTTCTTACCAAGATTTAGTAAGGTCTCCTGTTAAGAACTGATTTTCAAGCTCCTTTGTAGATTTTATTTATTTGTTTAGCAGAGACAGGGTCTCACTGTGTTGCCCAGGCTGGTCTCGAACTCCTGGCCTTAAGGGATCCTCCCACTTTAGCCTCCCAAAGTGCTGAGATTACAGGCGTGAGCCGCCCCATGCAGACATTATTTTTAGGTTTTAGATACCAGAAGAGCACAAAACCTTGTGGGTCTTCTGTGCAAAACAACTGCTGGCTTTAAACTACTGCATATCAAACGAGCCCACCTTGGCCGTCAAAACCTTCCATGTGCAGTGAGTGAAGACGGATACAGGGACAGTCTGAGAGACACGGTGCTTAAACGCGGTTCACGCACTACATTGGCCCCGTGTGCTCAAGCGGCCAAGCCCGTGGACAATGCAACCTGCACGGACGCAAGTCCAAGGTAAGGAGTGAGGATGCTTCCCTTGTTCCTGTCTGGGAAGGAAGGAGGAGCTGTGACCAGCCGCCTACCTCCGTCCCGGCCACCCGGCCACAGGGCGGT
Source organism: Avahi laniger (assembly GCA_963575035.1). NCBI lineage: Eukaryota > Metazoa > Chordata > Mammalia > Primates > Indriidae > Avahi > Avahi laniger. The sequence goes on along the minus strand of CAUYSK010049957.1, from coordinate 56,443 downwards.
CTCCGTGTACAGCCGGCGCTGCCTGTGCTTCTGGGGTAGCAATTGTGGTATCCCTGTGATGTGGTGACAGCTGCAGAAATCAAAGTCGAGCTTGAAGTTCTGCCCTTTAAACTGAAAGGTTTCTCTCCTGTGGTTTACTTACCCGCGGAGACAGATGTGTGGGCCTGGCGTACTCAGCCAGCCCTGTAATAAGCCAGAGAGCGGGGCTTTCGAGAGGAGGGCATCGCAAACGCAGCTCCCACCAGCAAGGCTGTAATAATCTCTCCTACCGCCTAAGTTCACCCAGCGGCTCAGACCTCAAGAAAGCAGACTCGACACGTTCAACATCACGGTCGCAGCCTTTGATCCGGAATCATCCCGTATGCCAGAAAGTGCACTGTTTTCCTTTGCTTCTAAAGAAGAAATCCAATGTTTTGGGCTGTTTCTTCCTCACCGTCTCTGCCCTGTGTCTCCATCTCTGCCTGCCCCTGCTGTGGAGGCATCGGGTGCTGGAGCTTGGAGCCTGGCGGAATATTCCATTTCCTCTTCCAGAAATGGAGTATCAGCAGCTACTCCCCATAAATTTCCATTTTAAAAGCCATTGTGGATTTTTTTTTTTGTTTTGGGGAGTTTTTTGTTGTTGTTAAGACAAAGTCTCGCTCTGCCGCCCAGGCTGGAGTGCGGTTTTGTGGCCATAGTGCACCGCAGCCTCGAACTCCTGGGCGCAAACGATCCTTCCGCCTCTCTCTCTGGAGTAGCTGGGACTGCCAGCGTGCATTACGAGCTCCGCTAATTTTTTATGCTTTTTGTACAGGCAGGATCTCGCTGTGTTGCCCAGGCTGGTCTTGAGCTCCTGGCCTCAAGCGATCCTCTCGCCTTAGTCTCCTGGAGTGCTGGGATCACAGGTGTGAGCCACCGTGCCCAGCCTGTTTTTTCAGTTTGTTTAGTTTGTCCTTTTCTCTCTCTTTAGCTGTAATTGTACCAATAATCAGGGTTCTGGGATATGATGGAAGACGTCACAGCTAAACTGGGGTGAGTGGGAGACTTCAACGATTCCATTTAGATTCAGATTCTTAAAGGAGCTGAAATGTGCTTTTTATTCACCTGAAATTAATACACATGTGTCCTACTATATTTCAAAACCAATTACAAGAACACAGATGATAAAAAGAGATAAAATGTGGGATCTGGGAGAACGAATAGGACAGCAAGAGGGGAGGATAAGAGGAAGGAATAAATCAAAGACGTCGTCCCTGCCCTCGAGTCTGGTTGGGGAGAAAACGCAAAGTCAGCGTTGCAAGAAGCATTGGAGACGGCGCATCGCCGTGATAGTTGGAGGTGGAGACGACAAGTCCGGAGCGAGCTCAGAGGAGGGGAAGCTCAAGGACAGGAGTGCGTTTTAGATAAGAAGGCTGTAAGAGCCAGGCCATGAGGAATGGAGAAACTTCGACTCGGTCTCAGACAAAGCCAAGGCCGTGCTGGGGACAGGGCCGGGAATGGCAGCCGGCAGGCGCTCTGTGAGCAGATGGAAGACCAGGACCCAGGCAGCAAACGTGTGTTTTGTCGTCAGCGCAGGGTCAGGCGCTATAGTAGCACGTCGTGAGAGCCAAGCGGAAGCTTTGCCGTGGTGCTGCTGAAGTTTCCCAACACAGCAGGGATGCAGAGAAGAGATCAACGTGAGCGATGCGGAGAGAAGCCGGGAGGTCAGGAGGGTTACGCCGCGGAGGGAGGCGAGGACGTGGGGAAGCGGAGCTGCAAGATCCGTCTAGAAAAAAGAGCCAGCGGGGACTGAAAACAGAGCACAGGAAACAGAGGAGAGGAGACAGAAGTAACACCCACAATTCGTCTCAGGATGACCGAGGCAGTGGCAGAGGCTTGGGACGGGGCGCAGGAGTCGTGTGGGAAGTGCATTTCCAGGGCAAGATAGTTTTATTTTGGAAATGCTGAGTTAGAAATGATGTCAGGAGTTTAGACTGTAGCTGTCATCTGGGCAGCTGAAAATATGAAATTTAAGTTCAAGTGGGGTGACAGAAAAATATCAGTTGGATGATCTCGAACTCCGCACCTTAGAGAAAAAGGGCTGCACTTGGGAAACATTCACAGGGAACCAACTGCACAAAAAGGACCGTCACAGAACTGTTTTTTTTGGTAACAAGGACAGGAAGAGGTCAGGATGAGTCACCGAAGCCAAGAGAGGAGTTTCCAAAAGCAGATTCGGCAGTCTCTGTTGCAGAGGGAGAGGCACTGAGAAGAACTTTATATTTCCTGATCTCTTCTCACATCACCAACAACCCAACCGAATCCCCGAATGGGACGTTACATCTGACATTCTGAGAGATTCTGCTCAGAATGCTCTGGAAGCAAACCAAGGAGTTCTTGGCAGCCGTCCTGACCCTTTTCCCTCTTCTGTTTTTTTTTTTTTTAAAAAGCTATTCCTCTTCTGGAAGAGAATGCAAAGATCATGTAGACCCAATCAAAGCTGAAATAAAGTTTCTGTTCTTGCTACAACGTGCGCAGTGATGTGCAATCCTGCCAGCAGATCATATGGGGCCGACATATAAAAGGGATGTCTTAAAATCATATAAAAATCTCACTGAACACTGCGTGACAGTTGCTGTATAAATACGACAGTGTTTTCCTCGATTGTTCTGTGCAGAGTGAGAGCAGATGATTTGTGGGGACAGCCCCCAGCCCTGCCTGCGGCGCCGTTCACGCGCGGGGACCCGCGGCCCTGGGACGAGCGCGTTCCGGCAAGTGCTGCCGAGAGCACTGACGCAGCCCCGTTCACTCTGAGGATTCACTTCTTGGCCGGTTGTTCCTTTTATGTGATTTGTTTCCATCTCTAATAATTTTCTCTGCTTCTTATGTTACATCTCTCACTCTGGGCGCAGGGCCACGGGAGGAAAGAAACCCACATGGTTGTTGGTTCTGCCGTGCGCGGGATGTCTGTTAACTCTGCTGGTGATTTCTCGGATCGAGAACACGGGGTGACTTTAAAAAATGTTTCTTTCCTGACAGTGCCCGGCACTGTCTGTTTCTCCCTTGCGGCGAGGGAACGTCCCAAGCAGATCCGCGCAGACAGCAGGGCCAGAGACGGACGGCATGTCGCAGATTCCAGGCACGTCCTGTGCCACATGCGAGGCCCGGCTTCGCCACGGCGGGGAGACCTGGGGTGGGGCTGGGGTATCTGATGTGAGTCAAGAGCCCCTCAGCGACCCTGGCGTCTGCCCTGGGCTGAGCGGTCATCACGCACAGCCCAGAAAAAGAAAGGAACTGTCAGAGAAGCCACGGGGTCCCGACCTGTGCAGGGCGCAGCTTGGAGGATGGGTGCCAACCTGCAGCCCCCCACGCGCCGCCTGGCCCTGCTGCGCCCTCGGGTGCGGCCAGCGCAGGTGTCTGCCAGGAGGGCTGCGTGGGAGGCCCACCCGGGGGCTCCGTGTCTCTTTTGTGATGATCTGTGAAGAACACAAGCTGAACACGGTGTGAGCGTTTCTGCACTTCCTGCCGTGCTCTGCGGAGGGCCCAGCTGCGCTGGCGTTTCTGTCCCACACTGGACCCCTTGGCACTGTTCCGTGGTGTTTTACTGCCTCTGGGAGGTTCTTCTGTTGTCGTCTTGCTTGTCCTTAAAGAAGGAGGTCGACGTGTATCTGGTAATGAGGATTTAGATGTGTCCTTTTAGAATAGTGGGCATTCTGCTGCCAGCCTTTGGGACAAAGGAAATATTTAGATTTATTGTGTTTTTCTTTGAAATCTCACTGATAAGGATGGGAGCAGGTGGAGAGCAGACGATACAAAGGTGGGCACTCCCTTTGGGTCTCACGGTTTCTTGTGGGAACAGCGTGACCTTTCCATCCCAGAAACCAAGTGTCGGGGGGTTCAGAGGTCAGTCCTGCAGAAATGCCCCACCCCTCCTCCTCCCCTGTGTGTTTCCTTGTAGCATCGGCAGGTCCGGGTGGGCTTGGTCCCATGTCAACATGCAGTTAGTGGGGAGGCTGACGCACAGAGCCTGGTGTTGGCAAGTGACACCCAGGGCCCAGAGCTGGACAAAGCCCTGGACACACCTGGTGGCCCAGGCTATTCAGGAGAGGGGCAGTGTCCCCTGCAGGAATCAGGCTCGGTGGTTGCACCTGTCTCCTCCCGTCCAGCTGGCCGGGCCTTTGGGTGGAAGACCTTCCTCTCTGCCTTCACCTCAGGCAGGGAGGACGTGGCCAACCGGCCCTGACTTTGGTGGAACCCTTCAGTCCCTGTCAGCTCCCTGCGGTGGGCGGCAGATAAGGACTTGGGGGTGGCCGGGTCTTCTCAGCAGAACAGCATGGGGCAGGGGGGCATCCATCCCGGACTTTGTGTCCTTCGTTCCTGCTGTACCCCTCAGTTAGAGCCAAGCCGTATGTAGAAGTTCTGGGAGCAGCGACTCCCGGGAACCAGGCTCGATGGCTGGGACCCACTCCCTGCAAGGCCCCAGCCCAGCGGTCAGTGGTCACCTCCCTCGTCACAAGGACATTCGCGCCAAGGGCCCAGCTCCGTGCCGCTGCAGAGGGCGCCATTCATGGCGTCTCGTAGGAACCCGCCTCCCTGCACTGCATGGTGCAGCCGTGCGGCCCCAGCCCGGCTTGGCACGATTCCTGCTCTGACTCTCACCACGACACGGACCCCGGACCATCACGGACCGTGCTCTCCTGGACCTGCTGTCCTGGGGATGGGACAGATGTCCTTTTAAACCCCCAAAGCCCAAAGTGTCCAGTGAGTTTACCCCTTTTCCCCAGAAAACGTGGGTGAACTCCTCTCCCCAGGGAGGATCTCCTCTTACCGAACAGGAGAGACGGCACTCAGGGCATTCCTGGTGGGCACACGCCACACACGTGTCTCACAGCCCCCCGAAGGTAGCCGGTGCCGCCCTTCCTGTAACTTCGCAGTTGCCGCACGGGAGCCCGAGCTGGGGGGTCTGGCTAGTTTGGCTCCCAGCGGTGCGGGGTGAGCCCAGGCGCCGCAGTGAGGCCCTGGCAGGGGTCCGGCGTCCAGGAGTTGGAGGCATGGGGGGGCAGTGGGGCCTGTTCCAGTCACAGCGGCCCCAGCTCCGGCCTCCCCCACCCGTCCCGGCCAGAGACGTTGGCAGCCCCACCGGGCGCCCCCTTCAGGCAGGGCCCTCGGTCCCGTGAGGGGTGGGTCGTGCCTGGCGGGTCCTTCTTTCCCTCCGTTCTTTCCCACGGTCTATGCTAAAGGAATTTCTCCGAGTCTCTGGCTCATGAACGGCTCTCTGTCACCTAACAGGGGTTGTGTACGTTTTTTGTTGTTGATTTTTTTAACACTTTGGGTCACTTACAGCACAATGTGTAGGTTGTGTGTCGTTACCATGTTGTTTTCTTCGGGTCATTTCAATGAGAATTTGGAAGAAAAAGAGGCGTTGTGGGCACGGCGTGTGGGTAGCTCTTCCGCGGCGCGTTAGGGCCCCGGCTTCTCTGCAGCACAGGAAACATCTCCTCCACCAAGGAGCCCCGGTCCCTTCCTGGTGTCTTCAGTTCCCCCAAACAGTCCAGTTCTCCACACCTCCGAGCCACCTGCCGCTCCCGGGATGCCAGGCGCAGCCAAACAACGTGGTTCTCGGGAAACCCTCCCGGGTGGGCGCTGCCGGGTCGAACGGGGACGTGGCCGGTCAGAGTCAGCGCCGTCTGGGGAGTGGCCACCTCGGGGAACTGGTCCGAGTTCATAGAAGGTGAAGTAGTTAAAGCCATTGAGTGGGTATGGAACATATGCGTGTTTTAGAACGAAAAAATAAGATTTTGAAGAGTGTTTTCCTCGCAGGCATGAAGAGAGCGGTGGGCGGCAGGAGCGGGCCAGGCGTTGTGTGTTTCTGTCTTCCCGGTGATGTCGCCTCCTCCTCGCTCACCTGCCCCCGCATCTGCCACCTGGGCTGCCCCACTCACCTTCCCTCCCTCACTCGCTCTGCGCACTTTGTTCCTTGGCAATGAAGTGGAAGCCTGGCAGTTCTGAGTTCAGATCGCCAGTTCGCAGCTTAAACAGGGTTTGCAGGAATTAGGGAAACGCGAGCTCTGTGGATGCGAGCTGCGGTTCCTCTCCTCCCGCTCCGTCCTCTCATGGTCCTCTCTCTCCTCTTCCTTGCTTGGACATTTTCACGTTTTCAACCTCCAACTCTGTTTCGAAAGATCTGAATATTTCATAAACTGAGTAGTGAAGACTTATACACAAATTAATTGAACTTAATATTATGATTTTAAGACTCACGATCTTAAGAAACAATCAGAATAATCTGACAAGGTTTTTTTTGGACAAATAAAAGTTAGCTATATGAAGCGAGAATAATGGGTTCAAAAGCAAGAAGGTTTGCGGGACTAAGTTATAGCCTTGCTAGATTTACTCCACCAACATTCGCAGGGCACTTGCTACCTACAAGGAAGCGCCATGGTCCGAATGTTTGTGACCCTCCGAAATTCATGGGTTGACATCTAAGCCCCAGTGATTTGGCAGTAAGAGGTGGGGCCTTTGGGAGGTGACTAGGTCAGGGGGCAGAGTCCTGGTGAGTGGGACTGGTGCCCTCATAACAGCGGCCGAGGGGGACTGTGCCCCCTTTCCTCCTTCCGCCGCGTGAGAGCGCAGGAAGACGCCGCCTGTGAGGCACAGACTCCCTCGCCCGCCACTGCGTCGGCAGCGCCTTATGTCGGACGTTCGGCCCCACGACTGTGAACAGTAAGAGTCCATCTTTTATAGATTACGCAGTCTGCGGTATTTTGTTGTGGCAGCCCAAATGGATTTACGCTTGAGGACTTGGGCCTTTGGTTCAGATATTTGACATTACAGAGAGACAGAGGGACTGCACCTGGCCTTGACCTTCGGGGCTGTGGACAGGCTTTGAGGAAATTCTGCAGTGTAGGCCGGGCGCGGGGCTCATGCCTATAATCTCAGCACTCTGGGAGGCCGAGGCGGGAGGATCACTTGAGCTCAGGAGTTTGAGATCAGCCTGGGCAAGAATGAGGCCTCATCTCTACTAAAAATAGAAAAAGGAGCTGGGCGTGGTGGTGCACATCTGTAGTTCCAGCTACTTGGGAGGCTGAGGCAGGAGGATCACCTGAGCCCAGGAATTTGAGGTTGCTGTGAGCTATGATGATGCCACTGCATTCTACGTAGGGTGACAGAGTGAGACTTTCTCTCTCTCTCAAAAACAAAAAGAATTACTGCTTAGATTTTGTGGCTGGTATATACAAAGGTCTTGAGATGAGGACACAGAGAGATTTTTGATAATTTCAAAACATCCCCTACGGATGCAGCAATTGTGTGTGCAGCCACAGCTGTGATGTCAGCGGAACATCTGGCTGACAAATGAATTTTCCTCTTTCCGATGATTTTGGATCACACAGTGACTGCATTTCAGAGCAGGATGCCTTCTCACTGCTGGGCACTTGATCGTCTCTCTGGGCCTCCTCATTGGTAAAAGGAACACAAGTTGCCAGGTTACCTCCAGGGTTTAGCCCGTCACTTCTTCTCTGTGATTTTGTGAAGAGCCTCAGACACCATCTATTTCAGACTCTACTGAAGGGCTGCAGCGTGCAGTGGCTAAGGGTGGGGCTCCCGAGGTAGGAGGCCTGGGTTTCCATCTCAGCTTTGCCACATGGACAGGTTTTCTCTCCGGGCCTTCAAGAAATAGCGATAATAATGTCATCTCTCCACTGGGTCCCTTTGAGGAGCAAATGGATCAGGCATGTGAAGTGCGTAGACCGGAGCCGGGCACATAGTAGGCATTCAGGAAGTGTTGTGTGATTTGTGTAAAGAAGAGGGAATTAAAGGGCAAGGAGTAATTTTGAAAAGGTCGATGAAGCGAGGCGGAACGAGCCTGGGATTCTCGACTCCTGGTCTGTGCACCTCCCTGGCTGCTGACCCTGCCGCAGGGCCTTCGTTTCCCTGAAGATCGTGTGGGTTCTCAGTATCTGCACAGCTCAAACCACCCTGGCCTCATAAAACCCCATCTCCTGGGCCTGCCGGTGACCCAACAACATTCAGGGAGCTTTGAAGGTGCTGTAAGTGCCAGTAGGCACCTGGTCCTGTTTGTCATTTTTTACTCAAATGTGCACCCCCGACCCCAGCCAAGTCCCAATGCTCCAGCTGCGGACTCTGTCCTGTCAGAAAAATCCTGCTTTGCCTTGGATGCAAGACACCTTGCTGGCTCTTAGATCACTTTTCCTACGGGGTTTGCATTATCTCTTCCATGACTCTCTGGATCCCAGGCTGCCACTGGCCCCGTGCTGGGTGTCCCAGGGCTGGCATTCTGCCCTGCTCTGATGTAGGTCATCTGTGTACTCTCCCAGACGGTTGAGTCAGACTTAACCTTGGTGTTCACCCACTGTCCACTTCCAGAGCCTTCTCTGGTTTGCTCTAAGTTCAGGCCAGTTTCGGTCTTACACCAGGGCATGTGTGGATTTGGGAATGGTCGGGTCAGGTGCAAGCATGAAATGTGAGAAACCCAGAGGTGGCCAGCGTTGGCCTCAGTGAGTTAAAGTGCAATTCACAACGCTATTACTAAGAACACCGTGTTGCATTCAGCACTGTATGATTTGCAGAGCACATTTATGCTCACGACCCCATTTGTTCCTCCAACAACCTTGTAAGATAGACTTAATTATCTCTGTTTAATTGGTTAGTACATTCAGGCCCAGAGAAATTGAGTAACTTGCTCAAGGCCACACAATTTTTCAAAAAGAAACAGAATTGAAAACCAGGTCTGTCTGGCCTGGAGTTCATTTTCTTCCAGCTACACTGCACTAGGACGTCAAAAGGTGATGGGGTCTGGAGTGAGTGGTAAGAGCTCAGACAGATCGAGACGAGGAGCAAGGTCTCGGGAGACAAGAGGGCTGAGGCTGGGAGCCCAGGTTGTCCAAGGCCCAGTGCAGCCACAGAGCACCCCTGAAAGCGCTGGGTTTCTTTTTCCCTCCTACATAGGTAGCCTTTCCCTGCATGCAGAGCCCAGGGAGCTTCAGCCAGAGGTGCTCCTGTCTCTGTCTCTTCCTTCCTTGTCACAACGCCCAGGGGGTGATATTGTGTTCTAGAGACAAACCCGAGCCTTAAAACTAATCAGATCTGAGTTTAAATCTTTGTTTTACTACCAAGAGATAATGGGCAAGTCACTCAGCATCCTTGAACTTCTGTTTCTTCATCTGCAAAAATGGAATAAACACATCTGCCTTGCAGGGTGGTTGTGAAGATTAAATTAAATAACGAATGCATTGTTATCAGTCATACTTGGGGAGTAATGGCCCATGAAGATGATTAGCTTCCTGGCCAGAGAAACACAATGGGCCTCCCCATGGGGGCCAGGCCCTGGCCTGAGCTGTGTCCAGGCTTCTCTGGGCTCCATTTATTTTCTGGAGTCCCTCTCTGTTGCAAGCTAAACAATTCCTCCCCCTCGCTGGTGTTGATGCAGTTTCCTCTGGCTACAGACTCTGTAATGCTCCCTGCTTAGCAGTTGCCTAGCCAAGCTGGGCCAATTAAGCTGCATTCCTCTAATTGTTTTGGTGGCTTTTCTCTGAACTCCCTCCAACTTGTCTACAAATCAGTTCTAAATTTAGACCCACTGCCAAATCTTGAAGCTCTGAGCCTCTCCCTGCTCTAACCAACCGTGAGGCTCTCCTGCCTTCAGCGGTTGGGTCTGGGGGAGTTTCTCCTCCTCTCTCTGTCTCTCTTCTCTTCTTTTCCTAATCAACACAGAGGCATGAAATAACTTCGTGATATGATTTGTTTTGTTTGTAGAGTGCAGGTCCGGATTCACTTAAGAAAACAGTTTTTCTTATTTAAACTTCCAGACAAGTGATGGTAGAGCATTAAAGGCAGGATTAATTTAAATGCACAAATTCTTTTCGGGTTCTAGAAGCTGCACAGTGTTTGAAATAGCAGGGGAGGGGAGATAAGGGGCTCCGGGCATGAGTAGAGTGATTTGTTGTCTGTATTTTTTATATCCTACCTCCCTGCTCTGTTTCCACCTTCCTAGTTTGCAGTCACTAAGGCACTAAGGCATCAATCAGCCCCCAGCACTGCTGTGTCTAACACAAAGGCCCTCGCTGTCTTCATGAGGCAATTAGAACCCTCCCAAAAGCCCTCCTCTCCCTCCTCTTTCCCCTTCCTTTCTGGTTTCTCCCTACCCTTCCCTTCTCCCTCCTTCTCCTTGATATAGATATCATAGCGATATCAAATTCATGCACCAGCCATCTTTTATACCAATGGAGTGGCTTATGCCATAGTCTCATTTGAGTTGTACAACAGTCCTGTGCAGAGCTGGGGCAGGTACCCATGAATCCATTTAATAGATGGGGAAAGAAAGCTCCAAAGAGGTTCAGCAACTTGCACAAAGTCAAACAGCTCATGGACGAGCTCTCGAAAAGACCCAGGACTTCTGGCCTCAGTTTCGATCACAGTTGGTGCTCTACAAACATTTGTCGGACTAGAGGATTCTGAGCTCACTGCTTGCTACAGGATGAGAGTGACATAGACAAAGGCTTCATGACAAGGCTGGTGGAGAAGCCAGACTTTTCCATGGTCCCTGAGCTTCATTCCCGTCAACTCAGAGGACACCTGTTGACCGTCCCCAGGAAACCAGGGCAGACATGTCTCTTTGCTGTCAGCAAAGGCCCCAAGGACATCTCACAAGTCTTTGAGAACACCCACAGGGTCCTGCAGGGAAGGAGACATGACGCCTGGCAGGAGGAAATGCAGGTGGCCTAGAGTTTTTTTCACCTACTGTAAACTCCAAGACTCCTTCCCCCAGGGCCCCAAAGGCACGTTAGCTCATAAATTGAAATCTGACAGCGAGTGTTTAAATCTCACCGTATTCTGAGCGTACCCAGAGATGACAATCCTGCTCCCCTGTGTGGATGACGTGCTCTGCAAAATGTGCCTCTCACGTCCACATACATGACTTAACTTTTTCTCTATAAGAATCACATGAGATAACGAGTGTATACAAGTTTTACAAAATAGGAAGTTCTGTATAAACACAAATAATTCCTTTGTTGCTGTGATTACGATAATCATGGGGGCAAAATTGGTCTTAATACTGGAAGGAATCAGAGTTGGAAGAGGTTTCAGAGTCCCGTTGCCCAACCTATCAGTTTGTGGGTGAGATCCAGACACAATAGTCCCACGGGGCCACACAGCAGGTGACCTTGGTCTCCCAGCTCATCCTCTTATATTCTGTCCTCTTGCTCTGGAGACTGTTCGTAATCTCTGTCTTCCTTTCTTTGATTTCTCCCCCTTTCCTTTTCTTTCTCAAAATCCATTATGTACAAAATGCCTTCAAAATACTCCTTACCGACAGCCTTGTCTTTATCCAAATATATCTATTCTATGTCCCATTACCTCAACATCCTGTGATGTTGCTGTAAAAAAAGGACTAATGAGTCCATGCTGAGGGGTTTAAGAAGGAGAAACCATGGTGACCAACTGCGCCACTCCGCCTGGGCACCACTTTCATTTCAATAGACGCCTTCGCATACCCCGAAGACAGAGAAATGACTATTAGCAGGATTTCAAATTCTATGGCAGGCCATTTGCAATGTACCCAGACGGTGTGTGGATCGGACTTGTTCTTGAGGTGGTGGGCACGTATCTCATTGAGTATCTCAGTCACGTATCTCAGGGCACGTATCTCAGTCACGCTCTTTCCTCATGACTGAACGCAAACCCCCTTGCCCCGGTTGGGACATTGCTGTAACCTTCTGGGCTTTGTGAGCCTGACGGATAGTCCTGGCTGTTTCCACTGGCTTGTCCAAGGATGCTGCCCTCAGGAGGGCTGGTTTCTGACATAGCGTGTTTGCAAGTCACTCCCTGTCCTTTGGGTCTTCCTTCTGTCTATTCAGGAGTTACACTGAGTTGGGTCTAACCTGACGTAGGTCCCTAATGAGCGTGCATGCAATAGAAGGGCAGCATTTCCTTAGGTGTGTTTCTGGAGCACAAATGGTACGTGGAGATGTGAGGGCTGGTATCAAAAGGGGATTTAAAAGAAAACTCCTTGAGGAGAAGCAGCAGATGGACAGACAATTTCTCACTTGGTGTCAGTCATCTGTTGCCTTTTTTCCTTCCCAACTGGCTTGTGGACTTTGCATCTCTTATTTCTCCTTGCATGCTTGGAGCCTATATTACAGATCCTGAAATTTCAGTGTTTAATGAACACCAGCGTTGGCTGTGAGAGACCTTGGGGCCTTCCAGACAAGGAAGACGCAATGTCAGAATTTGGAGAACTTAATGACAGCAATTTTGGAAATTATCTAGTTCAACCTCCCTCAAGTGCTTTGTCAGGAAGGCTAAGACTGTCTATAGGGTATGCAAGGAGGTATTTTGCTGGAAAGACACCGTCCCATTTGGACTGTGTGAGTGTGCATGTGTATCACACAATCAACAAGGCCGTGCCTGTGTGCACATGTGTGCGCATCTGCTTCACTGTGTGTGTGTGTGTGTATGTGTATGTATGTAGGGGGGTCTCTGTTGTACATGTGTGTGTACCTTAGAGTCGTAGAAAGTCAGAGCTTAAGGGACAACAGTGATCATCTAGGTTAATCCTGTTGTTTTATAGAGGAAGAGACCGGAGCCTGGGACAGCATCCTTATCTGTAATGGGAGCCCAGACATCTGCCCTGTTTGCCTCGCAGGACCAGGGAGAGGCTCAATAAGATCATGCCTTGGACACATTCAGAAAAATGGAAAATGTGAGTGAACCCCCAGTGTGCGTGGGATCAGGTCCAGAACTAGAGGCGGCTCTGTTTGCAAGGGACAGGTTTGCTTTGGGGCCCAGGGAACAAAAGGGGACCAGGGGTGGAGGGACTTCCCTGGGCCCTTCCCCAACACACCCTCCTGAATGTGGGGCAGTCCACAGCCAGCTGGGGAGGGAAGAAAAGGAGCCTGAAGAGGAGGTGGCTAGAGTGGACAGAGAGGGGCGGCACGTGTGAGGCTGCCTTAATCCAAATGTTCCCCAGAGTAACAGGAGGTCATTCGGGGTGCCAAAGTGCTGCAGGTCACCAGGCCTGGGGCTCAGAGCTGCCGAGGCTGAATGTCTTTGTCTCTGGACAACAGCTGGCAGGTGCAGAGTAGCACGTGGGTGAGGAAACAGGCTGGAGTGGAAGGCCTTTGGCCGAGGCTGCGTGGCGGGATGAGTGGGACGAGGGCTGGAGCACAGGCCAGCGTGGCGCCACACCTGGGACCTCCTCTTCCCCGCATCACAAACAGGGCTGGTGAAGGGAGGAAGGATGTTCTGCGCCAAGGAGGCTCGGAGCCCAGGGAACGGGCCCTGCCTGTGCTCTGGGTGGAGAAGGTCCTGTCCCTCACTGCACCCTGCCTCCTCCGGGTTGGCGAGCTCTGCCGCACTTCCAGAAAGGACAGCTCAGACGCCCCACTCCTCTGCTTTTCTACTGCTTTCTCCAGCTGCTCAAACCAAAAACCTTCCTGCAACCCTTGTCTCTTCTCTTTTCCTCCCAGTGAGCTTCTCCTTTGAAATAGTTCCAGAATCTTACCAGCTCTCACCACCTTCAGTGCTGCGTGTCACCTCTCCTGTGGTCTTCTGCACCTCTCTGCTGCCACCCTGCTGCCCGGCCGCCTCTGCCTGCACAGCGGCCAGACGGGCCCCTTTCATGGATAAGTCAGACCAGGTCTCCCTTCTCGAGGAGACCCCCAAAGGCCCTGCTGTGGTTTGAATGTGTCCCCCACAGTTCATGCACCGGGAACTTAATCCCCAATGCAACAGGGTCAAGAGATGGGACCTTTTAAGAGGAGATTAGGTCATAAGGGCTGTGCCCTCGTGAATGAATTAATGCTGTTATTGCTGGAGGAGGTTCCTGATAAAAGGATGAGTTCAGCCCTCCTACCTCTCTCCCTCTCTCTTTCTCTCTCTCTCTCTCTCTCTCTCTCCATGTGATGCTTTCCTCCATGTTATGACAGAGCAAAAAGGCCCTAACCAGATGCAGCCCCTTGATCTTAAACTGCTCAGCCTCCAGAATTGTGAGCAAAATAACTTTCTGTTTATTATAAATTACCCAGTCTGTGGGATTCTGCTACAGCATCACAAAATGGACTATGACAGACCCCCTACCTATTCAGAGGACAAGGTACTCCATGAAATGCGTCACCCACCAAAAGACCTCTTTGATCTCACCTGTTTCCCCTCCACACCCTGCCCTTCCTCACTGGCACCAGCCACATGGGCCTCTCCTGCCTCGGGGCCTTTGCACAGGCTGGTCCCTTTGTACAGGGTCCATTTGACTCACTGCTATAGCCCTAGCAATAGGCTGCAACAGGGCTCGGGAAACACCTGTTGAATGAAGTGCACCTCTTTTTCACATTGTACCTTCTACACTACACCTTTCTCTTCAGTGCTTTCTCCTCCAGAGCCCACCCTGGAATCCCACAGGGGCTCTGGGGGAAGGCCCGAGTCCTTTCCCAGGATCTCTTAGTTTTGCAGAGAGGGAGCTGAGGGGCATAGAGCGTGAGCACCATCTTCAAAATCCCACCCCAGTCCTCCCAGCTCCGTGTTTTCCAACCACCTCCAGAGGCCCCATTTTCTTCTGTGCACCATGCTTTTCTTGACCCTCCCAGCAGGAATGAAGTCACTGCTGTCATCAGTCCCTGTGACTGTTGTCATGGCAACAGGGACACCAGGTATCCGCAGAGTCTCCGGTCAGTGTGTACCTGCAGTTTAGCAAGGTGGCAGCGGCGGCAGTGGGGGTGGGCGGTGGCATCGGGTTGCTTGTATGGGTCTTGCTATGCGGGAGCCATCTGAGAAGGAGAGAGCCTGACTGGGACTCCAGGACAGTGGCACGTGCTTACACGGCGTTGGGAAGGAGCATGATCCCAACACAAAGGCACCATTAAGGAGCTCTCTGCAGCATGGCCAGGCGGGCTTCCTTCCTCTGCATGGGATTGCCCGACCTGTCCCAGCACTCAGAAAGCGTGTTCCAGCAGACAGAGGGAGAAATGGACAAGAGAGAAATGCGTAGAAAGTGAGAAGAGGTCTAATCCCAGATGTGAGTGCTGCTTAATTGCTGGGATTGAGTCCAATAAGGAGAAGCCAGAACTGGATTCTAGATCCTTCCCCTGGGATAAAGGACTGACCTGTCTCTATGGGTTGTACATTAGTGAAAGCAGTGTTATAAAAGATGAACTCCTACATTTCAGTGATGGAACCCAACAGAAGTTTGTTCCCCCTGTACAGAAAGTCCAGTCGACATACCAAAGGCAGAAGGAACAGAGGAGAGCCCGGGGACCCAGGCCAATATGAGTTTGCGAAAATCAGTGGCTTCCGAGCTTGTCCTGGACCTTGACACCCAGCAGAAAGACCGTGAGGAAGAGTAGAGAGTCGCGTGGCAGGTTTTTCTGGCCAGATTTGGAAGTGGGCTACATCACTCTGCCCGTGTCCCATTGGCCAGAACTGTCACATGGCCCTGCCTAATGCAAGGGGGCCTGGAAAATGTCATCTACCTGTGTGGCCAGGAAGGGAGGAGAACCACTTTGGTGAAGGGTCTCTGCTGCAGGCTGGAAAGGAGCCGGGCCCTGCAGGCAGAAGGCAGTGTCTGAAGGAGGTGGCTGGAGGTGGACAGTGCCCACGGCCAGACAGGAAGGGGTCCCCATGAGTGCGGACAGCACCCAGTGATAAAACCAGTCAGGATTAGAATCCAGATTGATCTGACCCTAAAACCTTTGGTCATTTGTATCCTGAAGCTTCCCTGAGAGGAGCAAGGAGAGAAGGCAGGAAGAGGTGCAGTGGAACTAGAGAGCAGGGAATGACCAGTGTGTTTCAGCCTAGATCATGGGCCCCTCGTCTAGCTCCTTGGGTGCCCTGCTAGCTTTGCCCCGTATTTGGTGCTCATGAGGTTTTCTGCTGGAGACTACCTTCCCGTTCGTTCTTTTTGAACCAAGAAGAGAATTCAGGTTAACGAGCAAAACAGTGATGTGATGAACAGGTGGCAAGCACAGGAATGGAACACAAATGGCATCACAACAGAACCCAGGAACACTCGGGCCAGACACACAGGCATCTACCTGAGAAGTGGAGCAAATTGGGATGCTCAGAGAAATAGACGAGAGGGCACATTTCCAGCCCTGGAGGGGCTGGGGGCAGAGCAGGCTGGGCGAGCCAGGAGGGCGGGCACAGGGCAGGCTGCTGAGGGAGAGGCTGGAGGGGCCTGAGGGTGGGAGGGAAGCACATGGCGAACACCTGGGACCTTTATCAAAAGACCAAGCACCACCCAGGCCTTCAGAGTAAGGCTTTTCAGAGCTGGGGCTCCAGTGTAAAGAAGCTCCCCACAAAATCCTGTTCATTCCATGGATGGGATGATGAGGCTTGGGAGTGAGGGGTGGGAATAGTTTTTCCAAAGCCACAAAACGAGTTGGAAGCAGAGTTTGGCCTAGAACCTTCATCTCATGTCTTCCTGGGTCAGTGGCTGTTCCACTCCTATAATTGCCCTACACACACACACACACACTCTCCTACATCCTGAGAAACCCAGGTGGACTCAGCATCTCCAGCAGAAACCCTGACACTGGGACAGTTGGAGGCTGATTTAGCAGCATGCTCTCATAATTGATCCTGCAGCTTGCACAGATCTAATCCATATTTATCATTTCATATTGAGCGACTGGTACTTTCTGTGTCTGCTGGCGCAGTGAGAGCCCTGGCTGCAGGTTGCACCGTGGGTCTGGTGGGTCTCTGCAGCAGGGGAGCCCAGGAGAGAAGCCCCATCCCATCTCTGAGAATGGTAGCATTCTTCTTGAGTAGCTCCTGCGCAGGGTCCATTTAGAAACTCTTAGTAATATGCAGAAAGAGAGTAGGGGAGAGGGTCCCTGGCGTGAATTATATAAAGTCTCAATTGTAGAGAACTTTTAAAGCAGCAGTTTTTATTGTTTTCAAGGCATTCAGGCACCAAATGGACAGATGAGCAGCAAAACATCCTCGATTAGAGGCACTTTGGGGACCACTTTAATGAAGAGAAGAGAAAGTCCCATGTAATTAACACGCTTTGTGCTGCTAAGTTGTTATTCCATGTTTTGGAAACCAACTTTTTTTTTTTTAACTCAGTATAATAACTCAGAGGTGGGTAACAATGTATACTATTGCTCTGCAGGGCGAACTCTTGATTTACATATAATAATAAAGCAGCAACACAGACTAGACCACCCATAACATGAGCACGGAGATCCTAGACCCCCTGTTTACCTAGGATGCAGCATTCCCTGCCTCAGGCACCCCCCTGCTGGCCCAGACTGCTTCCCTGACAGCCTTGAGATAAATTCACGTCACCTCTATGTGCCCCCCATCTTAGACACAATGCCTTTTCCCAGAGATGCCTGTCCCCTCCCCACGTCATCTCTGCAGGTCCCCAAATGCACCAGCCTGGCCGTCCACTTTCCCAGGGGTGAGTGGCAGCAGCGCAGAACAGAAAGATGACAGTACCACGGCCACGAGACTGACTTTGATTTCCCACTCCCAGTCTCTGCTTTAATCCATATTTTTATTAAACTTTTTGTGCAGGAAGGAACATTTAGGGAAAACCGTGAAGAGCTGTCAGGAGCTTTTATTAGTCTTCTCAGCTCCCACCAATGAGCTGATCCAGGGCAGAAGTATCTGCCAGCCGGCGGCGGACCCAGGGGCCAGATTGGAAGCAGGAGCTGATTTGGCCGACAGAAAGGAGAATAAAGGACGGTTCTCGAGACGCCAGGAGGACAATGGAAGAAGCAGTTTCCAATTTATTTTACTTCTATTGAACACTTTTTAGGACCCAGCTCTCACATCTGGCACATCGGTGCCATCCTTCTCCTAGAATTACGGAGGCTTGGAGCCAGGTGTTCAGAGAGCATCTGAATTGCTCCGCCCGGCTTTATCGGGACCCTGGCAGGCGTCAGCTCAGGGCTGGGTGCTGCGATGCGCAGACAAACGGGCCCCACAGCAGACCATGCAAAGCCCCACTCTGCCACTGGAGTTCAAGGCTAAGTCCCTAAAGATGGCCCCCACCCCATCCCCGGAATTTGCTTCTCTTTTTGTGCTCATTACAGTAAGAACCTAGTCTGCAGCTGGCTCTCCAACTAGGCTGTGAAGCCCTTGAGGTCAGGGCAGTGTCTTAGCACCCCAGCTGGCCCCAGTATGGAGCATGGTGCCTGGCACATACTGGACCTCAGAATATATTCACTGATTCAAGAATGAATGAATGAATGAATGAATGAACAAATGGCTGAGTTCACCATGCTGAAACTGACAGACCCTGGAGCACATGCTGAGAGAGAGGAGGATGTATACCCAGGAGGGACAAGATGCCATTAAAGGGGGCCAAGCACTCCGACACAGGGGCTGGGGTTCTGAGGACCCCTGTGCCTACTTCACACTTGCATCCAATTCCACCCTGTGGTCATGGTGCTCCCTGGGCTTCTCCCGAGTGTCTGGATGACGCAGTACAGTACGGGTGTGCAGTGTGAGAACAGCAGAGCTGTTCCGTGGGGGAGAGGTTCTGGGATAGTCCCCAGCACTAGTTGGCCCGGTAGCTAAGCATCTTGCAGGAGAAGCTTCTGACCAGGAAGAGCATTAATTAGGACCACAGAAGCCAGGGTGTGGAACAGGCTGAGAATGTTCTAGCAGCAGACCAATAAGGGCCAAGTAACAAAGTGGGAACCGAGACCCAGGGCACACTGGAGAGTTTGTAATGCTCTCTCGTTCTCCCTGCCCAATCACACGCTCCTGGGGGGACATGTGGGGTGAATAAGTCAGGAAGAAACATCAACCCTGAGGGTGCAGGGCAGGAAGGAAACTCACATCAGGAACCCACTGGGCCAGGCTCTGGGCCCACTCCTCTAAACGCCCTTCCCTTGCAGTTGCCCCCTCCGCATCCCCTGCACTGACTTCAAGGCCAGGGGCTCTTCTCTTTACACCCTCTGCGACTGGATCCAGTGCTCCCTAGAGGACTCAGAGACAGCCTTAGAAAAACTGCTTACTCTTTCCCTTGGGAAGTGGGTCACGGTTATATTTTTCTTTCTCATTTTCTGTCTGGGGATGACAACACTGAGAATGATGCCTACCTCTCGCAGATGGGGGGAAATAATGGAGACATCTATCTGTCATTGGTACCTGACTTGTGACTTTCCATCAGCTCAAGACATGGGTGACTCATTCATAGCGAGAGTGGTCCTGGCCCCAGCAGAAGGGCTTTCCACCACTCCCTACAGAAACCTGAGCAAAACTGTGGCTGAGAATGAGCAGGTCTGTGACCCACCTGGGCAGCACATTCTTAGGATATCTGCAAGCAGGAGTGTCCCCAGGGGTGGGTGGGTGGAGATCAAGGGGACAGGGGAGTGAGAGACTCAAATACATGACCTTATGAGACATTGCAGAAGGGACCGAGTTGGTTTAACCTGGAGATAGGAGACAGGAAGTCTCTGCAGGTCCCTGATTGTGCCTTCGGCCAGAAGGATTTACCTGTGGGCAGTCAGGACATGGGGGATGGGCTTGCTCTGTGCAGCCCAATGGGCAGGAGCAGAACCAATAGGTGGAAGTTATAGGAAATAGAGTAAGGCCAAGAAAAGGAAGCTGCTAGAACTCTCAAAAGACGGGACTAGCTGGCTCAGAGAGAGGGCAGCCTGTGTCCCTCTAAACAGAACACCCCATGGACATAGCACTGTGTCAGTTTCCCATGCATCTATTTCTGTCATTTCTCCACCATCCCCATGAGAAGGGCCAGGCTCACACTATCGCCCTTCTTTAGAGGGTAAGCGTGAGGTTCAGAGAGGTTAGGTGGTAGAATTATCTCCCCAGCATGGGGTAGACCTGGGTTTAAGGCTGAGTCTCCTTCTCTCTAATCTGCTGCTCCTTTCCCTTGGCCTTAAGTCCTGGGCTTCAGATAGAAGTCTCAGGGATGATGGGAGAGACTCACACCTTTTTGGCATCTTCCAACTATAGGCCAGAGGAGTCCACAAATCTAGGGCTGAGGATTTCACTGGATGAACTCAGTCCAGCCACTTGACTTCCCTGAGCCCCTATATCCTTATGTGCACGTGGGCTGGAATCGCCTTCCTCCCAAGAGAAGCGGTGCCTGGGAGTCCCTGAGACGCAGCACCAGGCTGGCACGGAGCTGGGAACTCTGGGACCCTGTTACTTTCTTGGGTTCCACCTGGAAACCGACACAGATCTCCTTTGCTCTGTGATCTCAAACATTTCAGGAGGAAGGAGAACTTTTGTGCTCCCCTTGCCTCTCTGACTTAGATGGGCATATAATGGATACAGAGCCCTCCCTAGTATTATAAACTTCCTTACTATGGCTGCATTTGTTCTCCCTGTACCAGGCCTGGTTCAGCCTAGTTTTATTTCCTCCTTAGTCTTTCTATGGTATAGCTGGATCTTGGTTCTTTAATCCAAAGTCTGAGGATATGATGTCATTATCCTCTAGTCCCACCTTGGCAAGTCTGCTAAAGCAACAGGTGTCTCAGGTCTGGGCTGTCCCGATGGGGAAACCCTTCGCAAATATCTTCCTGCCACAGAACCGTCCTGACCCTGCGTACTTCTATCTCCTCCGAGACTTTTGTGGGTCCCCTCTAGGGAGCGCATTATCTCCCATCTGAACCTAAACAACGGAATTTTAAAATCTTTCCTCTTTGATTCCCTCCAATCCACTTTCTTCAGTGCTGCCAAATTTATCTTTATACGAGGTAAAACTGGATCATGTCAATCCTCTGCTTAAGAGACATCGACGGCTTCCCAGTGCGCTTCGATAAACCACAGACTCCCTGCCTGTGCCTGCTCAAATCCCCTTGTGGACTTGTCCTCTGTCCCTTGCTCTCTGAGCCACCGTCTCTTGGTCCTCCCTCCGGTTCCCTGAGCACCCCAAGGATGTTCCTTCATATATGCAGGTTGTTCTGCTGGGATTCCTTTCAATCTGATCACCACCTGTTTCTTCCTTGGCCACTCACCCTCTGGCATCAGGTCAAACATCACCCCTGCCAGCCCCACCCAGCAGAAGCCTTCCTGCGCGCTCACGGCACACACACACATACACACACACACACACCTGGATGCGTGCCTCGGGTCACAAAAGAAGCAGAGGCCTGTTCCTCCTGTCCTGTTTACCTCTTACCCTGGGCTCCTTTCCCTACTTTCCCTAGTGTCCTGAGATTTTTTTAAAAAAATATTTTGGATATAACAATACAACAACATGCATCAAAAACAAAGGGCAGGGAGCAATTGGAAGGCACATTATACAAATGGTGCCTGAGAAATCAACATTTTCACCAGGTATCCAGGAATCAGGTTTACCATCAGAATGGTTTCTGAGAATTGGGGTGGTAGCTGAGCAGGGACCCACAAATTGCCCAATCCCCAGACTTCAGCTGATCAGGGAGGTGAGAGAACGCTGCTTAGATCTCTGCGCCCCGTGTCCCCCACTGGTAGCCTCTGCTTTCCTGACCAGCCCTTCCAGCCCCTGCCTGCTCTCCTTCCCTTTCCTTCTCTCCTGTCCGAATCAGAACCAGCATCTCTGGGCCTCAGAGTCCTCCCCTTGCTGGACAGTGGACGTCTGGCTCTGAAAAAATACTGCTTGGGCTCTGGAGACCGGGGGTCTGGTCTGTGTTCCGTGACCTCAGGCACAAGCCCCTTCCTCTCTGGGCTCCAGATTGCCCCTCCTTAAGATGAGCTTCGATAGCCCCAGGACCCAGGCTTTGTGTGTTCCATGCTTCTTCGAAGTCAGCATTCTAATGGGGCTCCAGATCCATTCTTACTGATAACAAAAACCTTAGAATCCAGTGGCTTACAACAGTAATTATTTTCATGCTTGCTGATCTGTAGGTTGACTGAGGTTGGCTAATCTGGGCTTTGCTAGGCTGGGTCAAGCTGGAGTGCAGGCCAAGGCAGATTCAAATTTGCTCAGTGTGTCCTTATTCCGGAGCCCAGTCTGTTGGGGCAGTGGCCATCTGTACCATGATCTCCTCATGGCGATCACAGGGGCATAAGGCGTCAAACTAAGTTATGCAAGCACATGCAGAAGCTCTGCTCCTATGGTGTCCACTAACACTCCATTTTCCTAAGAAAGTCACATGACCAAGGCCAACTCAGTGGGGTGGAGACTTACTCTCTGGCTGCTCCGGTGGGAAGCAGTGCAGTTGCAAAGGGTGCGTTAGTCTGGGTTCTCCAGGCGAACAGAACCAACACACACACACACACACACACACACACACACACACACACACACACACTTATTTACCATAAGGAATAAGCTTATGCAATGATGCAGACTGGAAAGTCTAAGATGTGCAGTCAGGAAGCTGAAGACCCAGGAGAGCCAAAGTCCAAGTGCAAAGGCCTGAGGACCAGGAGAGCTGATGGTGTGAGTCTCAGTCCCAACCTAAGTCTGAAGGCAGGAGACTGATATCCCGGCTTGAAGACAGGCCAAGAGAAAGAATTCTTTCTTTCTCAGTTTTTATTCTATTCAGGCCTTAACAGATTGATTGAGACCCACCCCCCGTAGGGAGGGAATCTGCTCTACTCAGTCTGCTGATTGATCTCATGCAGACATACCCTCCCATACACACTCGGAGAAATGTTTGGCCAATAATGTTTGACCGGGTCACTTCATGGCCCAGTCGAGTTGACATGTAAACTTGATCATCACAAAAGGCTTGTATGGGTAGTTCCATTACAAGAAAGGAGTGAAGAACTCAGAACAATGAATCAATGTTCTGCAAGGCCTTGGAGAGATGGAGGAATGGGGAGAGGACATTTTGGGGATGCTGGCTGGGCACTGAGGAAGATAGCTGGGAGCAAGCCTTCCTTTCCTGCCCCATACATCTCACTGCACAGAGGGTGCCTGCTCTGGGTTTCCTGATTGGAGCAGAGAGTATCCTTGGTCAGTGGTCACCAATATCCCTGTGCTGCTCTACACTTCCAAACCTCCCTTGCAGTTAGGTTGGACATATACTGATGTTAGAATGTGCACGGAGGTGACATGTGTCATTTTCAGGCTTAGGTGGGTAAGTATTCATCATGCCTACCCCTTTGCCCGCTTAGATAATGCCAGGACAACCTTGAAGCCACAAGAGGGCAGACCCACAGCTGGAGCAGCCTCAATCCCTGAGTCACCATATGGAGGAGAGGAGCACAACCGCATCAGACTGTGTCATGAGCAAGAAATAAAGTTCTATATTTTCAAGTTCCTAAGATTTGGGATCTGTCTGCAATTACAGCATGATCCAGCATGTCCTGGTGAATACACTGCTGTTGCCCTGGCTTCCTGGGTAAGTCCATCTTCTGTTTTGTTCCTTATCTGGGCTCGTTCATTGACTCACAGGCCAAGAGAGTTAAGGGGACCAACTGGGCAGACAGCACAGGCAGGACCCAGGAGGAGCCAGTGCAGACACATCCTGTGCTTGGCTCTGAGAAGGGAGAGAGGTTACCAGAGAGCTTTGGGGGAGCAGTCTCTGTTATGTTTAAAAAATAAAACAACAATTACTAGGAGTGTGTGTGTGTTGTTTTAGCATAGAGAGGTAGAAAACTAACAAAAAGATTGACTGCGATTTCCCGTATAGCCTCTGCTTTTATTTTTTAAATAACAGTAATACCTAGTAGAGCATTCAAACAAAATAGATGCAAAATGAAAATGAGATTGTCTCTCTTCACTATTCAGTCCCTCTGCACAGGTGGCTAGTTTAAACAGTATGTGAACAGTTCCTTGTATTTTCTTTGGGGAACAACATGTGTATACTCTCATATCCATAGCTATATGGATAGTCTTCTGCATTTAACATTCTGTTCTATAGTTTGCTTTTCATCACTTACTAATCCAGCATCAAGATCTTCCCACACAGTACTGGCAGGTCTCTCTCATACTGCTTGATGTCTCCCAGGTATTCCACCATATGGTGGTACCATAATTTATTTAACATGGCTTTAATCAAGGGACACTTTGCTTCTAATGTCATTTCTTTGTTTATTTTTTCAACCACGATCAATGCTGTAATGGCTATAATGAATATTCCTGTGCTTGTTTTTAATACTTACTGGGTAGTTTCCTAGCAATGGGATCATTAGGTTCAATGGAACGCATTTGACAAATATTGCCAAATTGCCGTACCCAAGGTTGCATCATTTTGAATTTGCACCAGCAGTATAGGAGGATGCTCTACATCCTCAGCCCCACCGGGTTTCAATCTTTGTGAATTGTGTAGTTGAAAAAGGACATATTGCTCCATCATGGTGAGTTCTTTAAGAGTGGTTGTCCTCAGTATTATCCACTAGAAACCTGTTTCTTGAATGAACTACACAGGCTGGGAAATAAATGAGACAGAAAACAATGTAGTGTTCTGGGGGCTTTATCACCTTAAGTTGGAGCTGTACCTCATCAAGCTACCCATTGATGGTCTCAGCATCCCTAAACTTCTGCCCCAAATCCCTTAACTGGTTCCCTATCTTGCGGGTTAGGCTCTACCAAGCTTACCTCCTCCTCCTTCTTTAGACTGAGCCAACCCTGCACAGCCAGACCCAGAGCTCCTTGTCAACAGAGCAGTTCAAGTAAAGGTCGAGTAATTGCTTGTTGAGATGGCACATAAATGGATTTCTGCATTGGATAAAGGGCTAGATGACATCACATCTTGGATTTATTTCTTTAAATAAATTCATGCACTAAATATTTTTCTGATTAAAAAAAATGCAGTTGAAGTGAACTTGAAAAATACAGAAAAACATAAAGAAGATTGCTTGCAATCTACCATCCAGTCTCCATGTCGGTGTATAGAAGTCTAGTCTTTTTATACATGTACCCACATGTACATACACACATTCACCGAAGTAAGTAGATACTCTTCCAGAGCAAGTGTAGCAAGGTGGTTAATAGTATGGATTCTTGAACCAGACAGCCTGGGTTTATGTCTCAACTCTGCCACATACTAGCTGTGGGACTTATGGGCAAGTCGCTTTTATCCTCAGGGCCTCAATTTTGTCATCTGTAAAATGAGCATAATAATAGCATCCACCTCATAGGGTTGTTGTGTTTCATATACATTAATTACAAGTTAAGCTGGCAAAAAGGAAGAGCTATATATGCTATTATTTGATTATTATTAAAGTTTTCTTTCCTTTGTATGGATGTATCAGTATTTATCTAAATACTGATATATCTGTTGAATATTTGATATTTTTTCCAACTTTTCCCATCATAAATAATACTGCAACAATCAATCTTGTACATAAAACTTTGTGGCCATCTCTAACTACAGAAATAATACATCCAATAATATGGCTAGTTTCAAAGCTTTTGATGTACATTGCCAAATTTTTCCATTTGAACAAGCAGTATAGGAGAGTTTATTATTTCCTTGCTCTTTCACCAAAATTTAGTGTTATCAGTTTAAAAAATTTTAAACTCCCCTTGCCTCACCCAAGAAAGATGATTCCTTAGAACTTTTTAAGAGGGAAGATAATTTCAGGAGAAAAATGGCAAATTGTGGGCACTGAGTTGAAGTTAAAACCAGAATACTTATATGATAGACCTTTGAAAATGGAAACTTCTGAGGTTAACACAAGGGGCTCCCACTGCTAAAAAGCTAAAGTTTCCATTCCAATATCACAAGATCATGAACATCCCTAATTTCACTGAATTCCCAAGAGCCTTGGCCACGGGAAACGCGTGGTAGGTAGGCCAGAAGGTGTGTTTTGACTGATTAGTACAAATGTATTCCTACTTCTGAAAATCAATAGAAAGACCCACGTGAGCCTGCGTCTTCTGGATTCTCAGGGACTATGGAGAATGCCTTTAAAATAAAACAATGAACCCAAGCTGTAGACAGCTTATCCTCGTACATTACTAGCCCTAGAACTTTGCCACTGTCGGGGGCATAACCTGGGTGAAGTCACGTCCCCCGCCCTCCTACATGCAGGATTCCAGTGAGTGAAGGAAGTAGAGTCACAGACCACGCTCTCAGAGATGCTTTCCAGCTGACATCTCATCAGCCTGTACTACCTGAGTTTACAAAAGAGATTAGTAGTGTACACTGCAACACATTTTAAACCCTGGCCTCTGACCAGCGCATGTAATTGGAGGAACTCTTCAAAGTGACAAAATGCATTAGCAGGTCTTGGCCCTACAGAGTCTGTTACCACCAGCTGTCAGCAGCGACTGCAGGCGCACTTGCTTTGGCAAGGGAGTCCATACTGTGCAGACATGAGGGTCACCTCAGTTTCTCATCTCAGCCCCATCTTCTCTGGGTCTGAGAGCTCTGGACTTCTTCTCCTTCCAAATGAGAAAGGATTTAGGGGAGGGGGACCAGGTACCAGCCATATCCAAGACAGGGAGCCCTGTATGGAAAACAGGAGTGGAGGCTGATTCTAAGAGGTGCTGGTGAGCAGCATCTTCCAGCGTATACGCTCTATGCATCCACAAAGCCGCAGTTTAATGTGGCACGGCTTGGCATTTCCGAACTTGGACTTTGGAGCCAGACAACTTCAGTGTCAATTCTGACTCCGCACATACAAGTGTCGTCAGCATGTCACTTGAACTCCCTGTGTCTCAGTTTCCTGTAGACAAATCCATATTTAGCTTTAATAACCCAGTTGAGTCACTTTTATTCTCCTCATCTCAGCTATGATTCTAGCTAATAACTGGGCATGCTGGCTATTTTCTGTTCATACTCAGTATCATCTCTGCTTTTCTAAAAGCAATGCCCGAAACTCAGGGGCTAGAAGCCTAGAGACTACATTTCCCACACTGCCTTGCCAGCGATTAGTGAGCTTCTGCCAAGGGGAGGCACTTGGTTTGAGTTTTCTGAGATGGAAAAACAGAAGATACTATTCTCTGGCAGCAGCTGTGTGGGCACAAGTGTGGCCTCCACCAGACAGTAGATGGGGTTTTTGCCAGGGGCTTTGAGACATCCTCCTACAAGCATTGAGATATGTAGTAGCTTACTTGTGATTTTTCATTCCCACATTTTCTGAAATACAGCAAAGCATCCCTGACCTCTTTCTTCAGCCCTTACAAGTGTTGTGTAAGCCTCTAGTTCCCTATATTAAATACCTTCCTATTTAAAATACCTAAAGTGGCTTCTGTTTCCTGACCTAACATTTGCGAAAACATCAGATACTCCCTGCAAAGTAGTAAGTAGAAAGCACCCTGGGCTTAGAATTTAATTTCCTGGATTTAAACTCCACCTTTCTCTTCTGCTGACAATCCATGTGACCCTGAGAAAGCCATGTAGTTTTTTCATCTACAAAAGAGGACAAAAATATTTGTTCTGATGTCTGCACAAGCTTATCGTATGTTCTAAGCTGTTCAGATTTCTACACGAGAAGGGAGTTGCTATTTTTGTCATCTTTGCAGAGTTTCTTTTTGAGAAAATGTATCCTCATGCTGTCCATAAGAGAGGCTAGCAACCTCCTTGTCAGACCCACAGCTGATTACACAGAAATCACACCTAGTTACCCATCCCCAGGAATGTAGATCACTGCCCTACCCTTATTCTGCTTCTGCCGCAATTGACTGGGATTCACAGTGCTTCTTCAGTTCTCCTTGTTATTAACCAACTCTCCAGCCCCCTTGATGTGGTCAAGTGTATGTCTCAGCAGCTCACTCTGGGATGGTCTGTCGTATTAGTAGCAGAGAATGTGTTTAAAGCCAACATAAAATGCAAAGTCCATAGGAAAGAAATAAATAATAACTTATAATTTAAGATGGGGTTTTTTTTTGTTTTTTTGGGTTTTTTTGATGCAGTGCCATTGTGGTATCGGCCCTGGAAGACATTTGCATTCTTTCTCCTCCTCTCTGTGTGTCTGAACCACTGCCACTTATGCTGTGGAAATGACGACACGCCTTCCTCACCTTCCGTGGCTCCTGTTGGCTCCGTAATCAAGTGTGAACTCCTTGGCATAGCATAACTGGCCTCTCGTGATCTGGCCCTGGCTGCTGTCTCTCCAGGTTTGTCTTTTCCTGCTTTCTGAGCCCCTGTCACCAATGCCAAAATATTTTATTAATAAGTCTCATCTGTGCCGAGCTACTTGGAGTTCCTCAAGTACACCAGGCTGCCTCATGAGCCTGGCTTTTACACATGCTGTTCCCACCCCACAGACATTCTCCTTTTATTGTCTGTTTGGCAAACCCCTTGTCACCCTTCAAACCTCAGGCCCCAAACATCTCCTGTGTAAATTTTTCCTTGAACCCTCCTCTTCCTTCTCCTAGGATCTCATTACACCGTGTACCTGAAATAATGTATGACAGACAATAAAACACAGAAAACAGCACTGAAGATCAGAAGAAAAAATTATGAGAACGAAATATGTAGGGTACAAGGTTTGCTATATACATGAACTTCAATGAAAGTATAGAGGAGTCGAACTTAGCTGTAAATATATATTTTTTAAAAACACAGTTTCAATAATAATTTCAATAATAATGGTAATTTAGCCTTAATAATAATTTCATTTGTAATCAATAGTGATTTCAATATTATTCAATTTCAATATGCGAAGAGCTACTTATTTTAAGCACCTAAAAATGATACGTACCAGAAAAGTTATATTTTCAAAAATAAATGACTTCGTTTAAAAGAATCCAATGTTCTAGGAGGGAAAAAGGTGGAATTGTAACCTCCGATGTGAGCGCTGCTTTGATTACAATAGAAAAGGATTCGGGGAAAGGTCGGAGAGAGAGCAGGGATCCACCAAATCACTCATAATCGCAGGCGAGCGATTGCACTGAGAAATGGAAGCAAGCACTAAATAAAAGGCCCCGGGTGTCGTCAGTGTGCTTACGTTTATAAAAACAAGAGCTTGAAAATACAGTCCATCGTTAAGATGCTTTGTAACGGAAGGAAGGTGACCAGAGCATCTCTTGTAGCTCAGTTTCTCTGATTGTGTCATAGCGAGTACTTAAAACAGATGATAAAGCAGAGTTACATGTTATTCTTTTAAGGAAACACAAACCTTCCAAATTTGGTGACCTTTTCTGTGATGACATGTAGCTGTCAGGAGTATCCTGCCTAGCAGATATTTTCTGAAAAAAAAGAATGCACACTTAATCTATCCCTCTGAGGTAGAGCTGACATTTTAACAGCACACGAGAGAGCAATCGTGTCTCAAAAGAAAGGCATGCTATGGAGAGAGCGCTTGGAAAAATGGATGTTTGGCAATGTTGCCATTGTTACGGGACTTTATTGGCAAAAATTATGTGTTTCTCCTATAAAAGTTTTCACATGTGTATCCTGAAAAAACAGAGAAAGAATGTTGCTCTGATCTGCTTTCAAATCCCCTGACAGAAAAGTTTCTGTGGAATTTTTAATCCACTTGTTAAAAATGGAAAAGTGCAATACTTTCATACACAACTTTTAATTTAGTTTGTCAAGAAACTAAAAAACTTATGGAATACTGGAAAGTGTCTGAGTAGAGTTGGATCAAAGAACAGCAGAAGGAAAGATCAACTCCTGCATTTTCCATACTAAACCTCTATTAATGCAGCCAACCAGCCACATGCAGGACAACATGAGGAAACTGAGGCTCACCAGCCACCGCACACAGCTGATGGCAAAGTTCCTCCGGCTCTCTGCTGCACTTCATTCCAGCAATTCTTTTTATTTTAACTTAGGCAACCTGGGTTGGACTCCTCTGCATAATCAAAATCTCCTGTCAAGAAATTCCACTTGTCTTTATTAACCACAGGGGTCTGGTATCGTCTCATACAGTGTTTTTCGAAGCTGGCAAAGTCTTGGATGGAATCTAGTGACAGCCTGTGAGAAGTGAAATCATCCTTATTTTAGAGCCTTCTCATAAAATTAGCAACTTTGCCATTTTTTTTTGTAGAAAGATTGATTTCTTACATTTCTCAGAAAATAATTCAGAAAACATTTTCAAGACGATGGTTTCATCTGTAGCCTTCTTGTTTCTTATCGGCAGCAAAGATGATTTTTAATGGAAGACATCTATTTGAACGGAGTCAGACTGCGATGCTCAGTGAGACTGGGGGAAGTGCTCCTCTAACGGCTCCTCCAATTCATTCTCACCTTTCATCCCCCCTGTGAATCACACCCACGCCCATGCTGGTGGCTCCCGGACCCTTCAGAACCAGCCCGCACAGCCTCTCTGAGCCCATCCCCTTCCGCCATCACTCATGGCCCATCTTTCTTTTCTTGAAGCACACACTTATCCCGCCTCTTTATCTTTGCTGTTCCTTCTTCCAGGAATACTCTTCCTCCAAGTCTTCCTGAGGCTGGCCCCTTCTCACTCCAGGCTGAGCCAAAATGCCACCCGCCAGAGTCCTTCCTGAGCCCCTCTCCCCAGCGTGGCATGACCACAGCCATCCCCACCACAGCCTCTTGGTCTTGGCACGTTCATGTGTTTCTTCGCTAGTTATAATAGTGACATAAGCTATAACTTAAGTAATATAACAGAATGTAAGTGCTATGGCAGTCCAGAGCTTGTCTATACCCCCAGCACCCACAATAGTGCCTGACGTGTAGTAGCTGATTAGTAAATATTTACCAGAAGAACAAATGAGCAGAATACTACAAATGTCTAAGGCAGACCCCTCTTCCCAAAATAGAATAGAGAGTCACGAAGAGTAGCAGATGTACAGGGTCCGTTGTGGAGGAATTGGGGAGCTAGTGCTTGTTAAATCCCAGTGTGTGCCGGTCCATTCTGATGGACGCATCCTCTGCACAACATATTGGAGCAGGTGGGGTTGACTCCACTGCCTAGACAAGGAAGTGCACACGTAGCAAGTTAACACGGCTAACACCTAAGCCACAGAGCTAATACCTGGCAAGGCTGTGTCTTGGGTCAGTGTGTCAGACTCTGGACTCACGTTCCTTCTCCTGCAGTTTTCTGAACAGCACAGAGACGTAGTTCCTGGACAGCTCTGTCACCAAAATGCTAGGGTTCAAACTTTTTCTGATTATCTTCTACTAATTTTCTACTAATTAGGTCTTCTACCAAAAGACTTCTAAATCTTTTAGACTTGTCTTCTAAATCTTCTCCTAAAAATCTTAATCAGCTGTGTGACTTTAAACAAGGAATTTACTATGTTAAATTGGGATGATACTGTGAGTACGAAATGAGACGATACAGGAAGCACTTAGAACAGAGCCTGAACTGCCATGCGTCGCAATAAGTTGGTTGCTGGTGTTATGATGGTTATCATCATTGCCATAACTCTTATTGCTACTGAAGCATTTCTCTCCCTTCCTTCCATTAATAAATGCTCCTTGAGGTCCTACTAAGTGCCTGACATGGGGCTAGGTATCTGAGATAGAAGGATAAGTAGAAGATGTGTACCAAGGGCTGTGGGAGCTTAAAAGATTACTGAAAAGCTTTGTGAAGCAGTTGACATTTGAGTTAAACCTTGAAGGGCAGAGTGGAATTCTTCCAAATGGAGAAGTCAGGGCAAAGGAACGTGTAAAGAATCTTCTGTGGGGACTGGGCTTTAGGATTAAGTCAAGGTTTTCCATGGGATAAACAAACTAATTACAGTTAAGGAAAAGACACAAAGTGGTAAACAGAGAGAGAGAGAAGCAAATTGAAAGCAGAGTGCAAAATGTGGCTAAATTCAACCTTTCTATTATATATCAGGTCCAGTTTTATAGACACAACATTTTTTCAGGGGAAAGAACATAGGTTTTGCTGTCAGACTGTCTGGAGTCAGAATGGCAAATAAGCCATGTGACATTAGGCAAATTTCTTTATCTTTCTGATGGTTCCTCACTGGTTTTTAAAAAAAGATGGAAGGGGGTAGGTATTTTCATTTTATAGGGTTGTTTGAGACTTAAATGAAATCACATATGCAAAGGTATTTAATAACGGTCTGGCAAGTGGCATATGCTCAATAAATGTTTGCTTCCTTCCTTCCAGAATCTGGCTGCACACGTACCGACCATGCTATCAACCTGAGCTGAAAACTGCCGTGCAATGTCATTATTTTCACATTTGGCAAACACAGTCACTTAACTCAGTCATTGGCTTACATGAGACTCAGGATTTTCCTTCCCAAAAGTGAGAGGCGAGACAAGTTGGGGCCTCTGGCGCTGGTAGTTCATTGCTGGAATTTTTCATATGGACATTTATTTAGTGTCCACCAAGAAGCAGATGCCTTGGTGAGTGCTTGGTTTCATTGCTCACTGAGCCCTCGCAACAAGCCTGAGGGTAGCGGCTCTCCCCATTTCACAGATGAAGGCAACCTAACCTTAGAGAAGTTAAGCAACTTCAGGATTATACTTCTGGCAAATGATGACTCCAGGGCTCCACTGGCTCCCAGAGTGCTTCTGATTCCAACTCTATATGTGTATCTGGGATGCCTCTTGTAATATCTTATGGTGATAAAATAACAGGTGAGCAGCACAACCCAGGTGAGCAGCTATGAAGAGCAGAGCTAGGGCAGCCTGGAACTGTCCATGGTGCTTATTTTTCCTGTGACTGAACACAAGCATCATCCTTGTTCATTTTTCTATCTGTGTTTGCCCTTTAGTGCTTCTTTTTCACTCTCAGCCTGTAGTCACATGTAGACCATTCCCTAGCTATGCTTTTCCCTCTCTTTCTGTACTCCACGTGGGGAAACTGAGGCTCACAACCCTAGAGCGGTTTCCCCAGCTTTAAGGCGTGCTTGGCTGGGGCTGGAATCCGAGGCCCTGCCCCCCACCTTTCCATCTGCTTCCTTCCTCTGCCTTCTCTCCCTGGCGTCAGACACAGACCTTCTGCTTTCTTGCCTGCCAGTTTGACGCATTCTTTAGGCCCAGAACCACTTAGAAATAATTATTTTAAAAACAAATAAACTCTTCTATCTGTGATCTTTACTCTCTTCACATCCGCACTGAGCAGCGGCTATTTTTACTCACCCTAGCTCCTGGCAGGTCTCTTTGGAAAGTCACCATGACATTTCATGCAGCCCGGCCTGGCATTCATCTAAAATATTTTTTAAAAAACATCCTGCTCTGCAGAAATGTCAATGTTTATGGTGCATCCACAGAGATGTAGCAGCAGAGGAAAAGATCTGCTTAAGAAAGTCCTTGCTTGCCCAGGAGTGGGTTTGGAGGGAGACACACCCAGAGGTAGCAACGCACACTGCGTTCTCGCACGCGCACCTCTGTCTGTGAAGGAAACGTGCTCTCTTCCTGCAACGCCCTCCCTTGCTGGTCTGCTGGAACAAGTCTGCTCACCCTCTGGGGGGCATCTGAGGATTCCTGACTGCCCCATAGAGACACAGGCACTCTTCCCTGGAGATACCGTTTCACTGGATACAATTCTCCACTTTGGGGTGGAGAACCTGCAGCCTTGGAGCCACGTATGGCCTTCCAGGTCCTTGAGGGTGGCCTTTTGACTGAATGTAAATTTTACAGAACAAATCCTTTGATTAAAAGGAGTGCAGCAGAGAAAGATGAAGCTTTTATTGTCTACTGTGGTGCTTAAAAAGGAACAATCTTGAAATCAGAAGGCTATAGGTTCCCCACCCCATAACCCCAATACTAAACTGTGAAGACAGAGTTGGGGGCCATATCTATCCCTCTGTCTTTGATACCCAGCACAGAGTAGCCACTCAATAAGTGCTTCTCAAATGAATACTTGGCACGCGGGGGCACAGGGGCAGGTCTGCGTCTGACTAGGGGAGGAGCTAACCTCTGGCTCCCTCCTGCTGCCGCTCCTTCTGCTCATGCAACGTTTCCTCCCAACGGCAAGAATCAGCGGGCCTGGGGCGCTGGCGGTGCTGTGGGGGGCAGTGTGATGAACCCTGGGTAGGTCCCCCAACTCCAGAAGGTGAGGCTCTGCTCAGTGCTTCCTGATGCCTGTTAAGTTCGATGTTTTCTGACAGACACAAACCAATTAGCTGTCTGCTGCCGGCGGCTGGTTTACTCAACATGCTTTGCCTTTTTGATTTGAAAACCTAATATTTTTTGTGGATTTGATTTGGTTCCACTGGGGAGCCGAGATAAGCTGCTCAGCCTCAGCCACTGAGCTGTCTCTAATGGGCCTTGTCCGCTGCACGCCAGTATTAAGCGACTTTTCAGGCTCCGTCTCTAGCTTGCATGTGAGCAGAGAGGCCCCTTTGCTACAGGGAAGCCTGCACAGGTGGCTGGGACCACCCCGACGGGGGCCAAAGGAGGAAAAGGATGCTAATCTTCCTCCTGATTGATGAGGATGGCCCCAGATGCCCACAGGTCTGTCCAGCTCCTTCCATGGGGATCTAGTCCGAGTCGGCTTCCATTGCCTCCACGTGCCCCCTGGTTTGCTGTTGGAGTGGGAGCCCTATCCATTTGGATGTTTAAGGGCAAGGAACCCTGTTCCATTCATGTTTGCATCCCGGGCTGATAATGATAATAACCATTTTTGTCAATGTTTAGCCCGTACCCATGCCTGTTAAGCACTGTGTCAACACCTGTTATCATACTTAATCACCATAATAGCCCTCTGAGGCTGATACAATTATTACCTCCATTTAATAGAAGGGGAACTCAAGTCAAAGAGATTAAGGATATTATCAACACCAGCATTCACCTTCTAGCAAGAGACCAGGCTGCGTTTGACTTCCAGGTGGCCTGACACCAAATCCTGTGCTCTTAACACTGCACCGTGCCTGGCATAGTGTCTGCTGCATGTGGGGCGTGCTCGGCAAAGTGAGGGTGAATAAAGGCACAGATACAGGCACGCACCCCGCCCAAAGTCCTCTTGGCTCTGGGTGGGTGGGGCTGACCTCCTGGGGGTCACAGCTGCCTGCAT
Source organism: Avahi laniger (assembly GCA_963575035.1). Taxonomy (NCBI): domain Eukaryota; kingdom Metazoa; phylum Chordata; class Mammalia; order Primates; family Indriidae; genus Avahi; species Avahi laniger. The sequence goes on along the minus strand of CAUYSK010049957.1, from coordinate 21,775 downwards.
CCAGACCGTCTTAAACAGCCTGCCCACTGGATCGGGCACCGTGTCACCAGTATCTGCCTGCACCGCACTGTGTCCACTATTCCTGTCTGACCAAGTGCACGGGCTCTCCCGGCACCCCGGCTCCCATCCCGGGAACCTGCTTCTGCAGCCAGAGAATGATCCTCTGGCCGCGTCCTGCCTCCTCCCTGATCTCTGCCAGTTTTTCTTCCACTTTTCCGTTTGGTTAAGGTCCAGAGTCTCCCTGGATCGACTATTAGAGAAGAACAATTAGGCTTAAAATTAGAAAGCACTTAGGAATTGTCTGAAGGGGCTGACATTTCACACCAGTGGGAGAGATTCCAGTCAATTTCCAGGCCAGTGCACAGCTGTCCTAATTGGAGGAACCTGATGGAAATCACAGGGCTCTTCTGTTTTTATAAAATATCGGTAAAAATAGATATGTTAGGAAGCTAATGCTGACCAAGTGGCATATTTGGGGTTGTATTAATACAAGTATTGTCTATATAATGAGGGAGACGATTGGACCCTTGACTGGTGACTCCCAGGTGGTTACATGGAGGAAGATAGTCAGTATTTCCCGGGAGGGCTAAAGGATGCCAGAGGGAGGGCATCACAGCCAGCGCCCTCTAGAGCTATCTTCTTGAACTTCACAAGCTGGGGTCCATTCAGCACTTGAAAAGCAATGAGGTGCTGCTCAGTGGCTTCAGACTAACTTGCAGGGCAGCAGAGCGGCCCTGTCAGCAAGGCCTGGCCTTCGGTAGCACCCCAGGGAAAGGAGCCAGGTCCCCGTAGCAAGGCTGCAGAGCTAGGGATGATTCCACTGGTGGAAATCCCTGAAGAGACTTTGTGTTTCTCCGCTGCAGTATCAAGAGGCTCAGCAAAGTGGGGAAGGGGCTTGTTCAAGGTTTGGGGGCCCTGCTGATATTTATCCATTCCTGTGGTTAGGGTGTGGTTGCCCTGTTGAGCCTTTTACGGAACCAGGTCTTCCTCGGTCCACTGGCCCCCGCCCCTCCCACCCACCACTCTTCACCCAGGTGCCTGAATTTCTACAATTTGCATCACCTTTTTCCTCTGCTCTCAGTCCCTCTGGGGCTCCCTGTCATCTGTGGGGCCTTTGGGATCTCATTCCTGACAATCTCCAGCCTCTTCACCCATCAGTTCCTCCCTTGCCCACCCCACGGACGTCGGCCACATGCTGACAGTTCCCAAAAAAGCCAGGCTGTGCCACTCCTCTGGGTCCTGGTTCACACCGTCCCTCTGCCTGGAGTGACCCTCTGCTCCCGTCTATGCAGTGACCACCTGCTCAGCTACCCCTGAGCACTACCAGCCCACATGTGCCAACTCCATGAAGCCTTTCCCTGCCCCCGCTTCCCTGTCCTCCTGGGAGAAAGGACCCCCACTTGTGTGTGCCCCATGGAGATGTCTGACTTGCAGACTTCAGTGCACTGAAGTCCCCTGCCCAGCTCTCTATGACACGCCACAGTACAGTGGTCAAGAGCTCAGGCTCTCGTGTCCAAATCCCGGCCCTGACGCTCCTTGCTTTGTAATGTTAGCAACTTAACGTTCTGAGGCTGTTTCCTCATCTGTAAAATGGTAACGATAACAGTGCCTCCTTCCCTGGGTTATTAAAAGAACCAAATATGACATTTCGGGCAGTGTTTAGCTGCACTGCCTGGCCCGTGGTGCACACTCAGCAAACATTAGTTATTGTCTTTATTCTTATCATCATTATCATAACTAGTATCATCTCTTGGGTTCAAAAATGGTTTTGCACTGAGTAGATCTATGGATAATAAATATAAAATCAAAGGCTGATGTGTAAGGTCCTATCTCACTGAAAGAATCAGACTATTCTTTAAATTCTTACCTGCTAATAAATATTTGTTGAATGACTAAGTGAACAAGTGTGGATGAAGTAGGACTCCCAGATTGGAGTGCAGTTGCAGAAGAAGCCTGGGTGAGCAGAGAGCAGGTGGGAGGTCGCTCAATTTCTGTACACAGGGCCCAAGGTGGCACTGCCACATGGTGGCAGGAGGGAGGGAGCCCAGGGCCCTGAGCCGTGAAGTGGTGTCAGCCCCCGGGGCAAGGAAGTAATTCTGGAGGACCAGAAATCTGTGTTTTGGCAACTGTGCTTCATGCCGCTGGTGTTTTCTGTAAGTATTTCCTTTGCGCTCTACCTCAGTCTTTAGCGTGGTGTGCTGTTTTTAGGGGGTTTTGTTTGTTTGTTTGTTTGTTTTTGGAGGGACGGATTGATTTTTGACACCAACCTATCTCAGCTGTTCTAAGGAAAAACAGAGAAAGTGGCTGAACTGGGATGTGCATGGGGAGAATGCAGTCCAGGGTTGGCAGTACGGGCTTTGGAGCGAGAATCCCCCCATCCCCAGGGTTTGATGTTGGCAGGTTCGGTGACTGTTTCGTGTCTCAGTTTCCTCATCAGTAAAATGGGGGTAGGAATAGTGTCCGCTGCAAGATGATGTTGGAGAGACGGAAGGGAATCACACCTAGAGGGTCTTAGCACCCAGCCTGTGCAGCAGGGAGAACAACGGCCAAAGTTAAAGGCACCGGGAGCGGTAGGGTGCCCACGGTGGGGGTGGTGAGTGAGCAGGGAGGTCAAGGTCTGAGAGCCCAAGAGGCAAGAGGACTTGAGAACACCTGAGAATCGCCTTCCAGGGTGGAGTCTGTTCTCCAGGGAGGGCTCTTTGTTATATCCAAATAAGAAAGGCTGTTGTCTTCTGGGGACCTGACCACCATTTTCAAACATTGGATGAGCAGGGTGAGGGGGGATGGTGTAGGAACAGGTGATCTTGAGGTCGCTTCCAAGTGTGAGAGTCTCTGATTCAAGAATGGGGAAGGACTCAGAAGGGGTTGTATTATTGGTCCACAGCAGGGCTGATCACACAGGTCTCGGAGAAGAGGAGGCAGCAAGGCAGAGCTTGCAAGTGTGGGCTTGGAGACAGAACTGAATTCAGTTCCTGGTTCTGCCACTTATTAGCTGTGTGGCCTCAGGAAAATCACTTAATTTCTCTGAGTCTCAGTTTTCTCATCCAGAAGATGATAATATCGCAGCAGGTTTTTGTGAGAATCACACGTCATAATGTATGGAAAGCGCTTGCTTGGTACATGGAACATGGTAAATGATGGACTAATTACATTTAAGGATAGTAATACTTATAATAGTAAGATAATTTTACCTACAATAATAATATGATATTGATACATCAAAACAACATGATAATAATGCTTATGACTGTGGCTGTTGTTGGTGAGATAACACACAATTCTCTTGTGGTTCGGGTTCAACGAGCAGCTGGGAGATGGGGAAGAACTGCCCACCCTGGCACTCAGGGCTGCCCGAGGTAGGAACAGTGTCCCTGATCACACATTTTGGAGCCCAATCAGAAGGTCATACCCACAACCCCATCCCAACCCTTGACCTTGAGCCCCAAGAACCTGGAAGGTGCTTTTCCCGGGGAACTCTGGAGTGCCTGGCCCAGACTTTGAAACTTCCTTTGCGCCTTTTCTGATCTCTTCCTTGACCAGGCTTGTCTCTGACCTCACAACAATACCACCAACGATAATAATAATAATAGCTGCCCTTTATTTTGCATCTGCTTTCTATTTGCAGATGACACTGTGCTAGGCATTCTCTGCACATGATCTAATTTAATGTCCAAATATAGATGGGGCTCTGGGAGGTTCAGTAACTTGTCGGAGTCTACAGGGCAGAAAATCTTGGATTCCAGCCTAGGTGAGGGAGATGCAGGAGCCCTTCTCTTACTATTGCTCCCCTTTGCCTTCCCCTACCAGGGCACCAGCACAAGCCCTTCTTCCTTAGACACATAAGGCTGAACCAAGGCATCAGAATTTTGCCTCAATGATGCCTCCCTTCTCCAAAGTATGGCCAGGGCAAAGTCTGCAGGGAGTCGCCTGAGAGTGCGTTACCCTGGTTCTCACGGGAGTGCTTTGAGCCAGTAGCCCCTGGGGCCCCGGGACTTGCCATGGCTCTCCTGGCCACTACGGGGATCAGGAAAGGCTCTCGTGTAGGCAATTCCCCACCTTTGGGGTGCAACAAAGATCTGGCCCCCTGCTCCTGTCGGCAGCCCTGACATCTGAACACAATCTAGAGGGCAGCTCACGGGTAGACTCTGGGACACAGGAATCTGGGATAGCTAGGAAGGACAGGTTAGAAAATAAACATCACAAGATTGCCTCACTCCAGTCCCTGCCAAAGGCTGTCGGCAGAAGGACTGCTGGAGGTGGCGTCCCCAGTGCCTCTCGGCTCATGTGCTCACCCCCTGCATCACCAAGCAGGGTGTGTGTTCCCTCCCTCCCGTGCACAGGGACTGTGCCAGGAGCACCGTGCCCAAGTCTCATCCTCTGTCTCAGCCTCCCACCAGCACCATTTCATAGCATCTCAGCCAGTCCTGGTCTAAGGCAGGAGAGGGTCAGGAAAGGTTCTAGGCTTATCCTCAGGGTAGGGTCTAACAGGATCAGGTTAAAAAAAAATAGGCATATTTTACTGGCACTTGGCTCTAGCCTAGTGACCCTGAGATCCTGCTTCCTTCATGGCTCCCAAGCCCACCTTCTCTGCACAGCCCCATTCCTTGGGTCTCAACTCATATCTAGGATTCTTCCTTTGCCCCAGGCTCTCTGGGCTCCTGCCAGCACCTCTGGGTGCTGCTGGACCACAGCTTGTCTTCCTGAACCCTGCGACAACTTCCCAAGAATCGGACTTCCTATCCACTTGGATTTCAGAGCCGAGCTTACTCCTGGATTTCCTGTTGCTGGGCACACATGACTATCACCACCTCTAGTTCCCTGAATATGCTGCCCACATTCCGACAGTGTCATAGGGCCGTCATCTGCTGTCTGGCCTCCAGACGTCAGCATAATTGATTCTGGCTGCTGGATCTACCCCTCTCCTAGGGGGCTAACTAGAGGATGATCCTGTCCCCTGCTGGCCTGCCCTGTCCAGCTGCAGTGAACATGTTCATGTCTGGCCCTATCCCAAGGTTTACCAGAACCTTCTCCTGAGTCATTAATAATAATTATTAACTTATTCCTTCAAAAAAGCATTTACTACTACTTTCCTACAACATGCCAGCCTGAGAGGCTTGATTCTGGATATTCAAAGAGAAGAAAACTTTGATCATCTTTGTGGAATTGGAGCTTGGCTGTGTGGAGGAGGGAAACAGTCAACAAAATGGCAAACAAGGAAATGGAGAATATATTTTGGCAAAGAATGGTTATCTTGGACAGAGAATCATGGGAAATTTCACGCATTCCAAGTCACACATTTCTGTAATATTAGAAATTTTACAAGCATACAGTGAGCAGGGAAAGAAGTAAATATTATAAACAAACAAAAGAATATTTGTCATCCAAGCCTAGGACTGCATCTCCACCTCACTGTTTCTGAATCAAACAACTGAGTATACAGTGATTCCATTTAGGGTGATAAGGAAGGCTATAATGGAATTAGGTTGAACTAGATACAATTGCTGTATTTGTAGGTCAATAACGATAATAATGTAGCTAAGATTTAGTGATCACTTGCTACATCTCAGAGGCTGTGCTAATTATTGTAAATACCTTGCTGGATTTAACACTCTAGGTAGTATTGTCCTCTTTTCCAGAAACTGGAGTTTAGGTTGGACAGATTACTTGACCAACGTCTCCCAGCTGTGAGGCAGAGTAGCTAGGACTCTACCCAAGTCACTCTGCTCTTAGGCTAGCTGGTTTATTTCTCTTAGAACTACCACCTGGGTAGGGGCATGAGCACATCCTAGCAGCACCAGCGAAAGCCCAGAGTGGGAGGCAGCATTTCATCTTCTGCTCTGCAGGTAAATTGTTGGAGTCTGTATTTTTAAACCCCTGTGGATATGCTGAGAATCCTTATGAAAGACAGTTAAATAAACAGAGTGACTAGGAGGCAGGTGAATTTATTTTTAGCATCTCTCTCTGTATAGAAAAGGCACCAGAAGCAGCCAACGAGAAATTGCCCTGCATATTAATGGGAAAGCTAAGAACCGGCAACGGGAGGACTGGAAGCTCACGGTTCTCCAGCCCTCCCTTCCTGGCAGGTCGGGACAGAACTTCATCGCCATGACCTTACTGAGTCACAGGAGGGTATGCAAAGGCACCACACTAGAATGCTTGCTGCAACTGCAAAACTTAGAAAAGCAGGAGAAGTCCATTATCAAGAGACTAGACAAACAGATCAGAGCCACCCATACAAAGTAACAGCACGCAGTCTCGTCAGTGATGGACGGATGCAATTTTACATGAACTGACATGGACTGACGCCCACGAAATGGTGTTTGGAGAAGCAAGCAAATTGCAGACCAATATTGTATTATTTTGTTTCCGTAAGAACTAACAACGATATGTATATGTGCAAATGTATGCAGATACATTATGTGCACAGATGCACATTAGTGTAGATCCCGAATTCTAGTATGTGCAAAGAAAATGTACAGAAAAAAAAATGTTAAACTGTTAATGGGGCATGGGAGAATTTAATATTTTAAGTTGTGCATTTCTGGAATGCTATAATGTTTACAAGGGTATGCTTAATTTAAAAAAGATATAACCATTAAAATGAAACAAAATAATCTCATCTGTATTCTTCCCTTCTCCTAATGAGTATGAGGTACCTTGGGGGAAAAAGGTGGCCTCAAGTTCCCCTCATTACCCTGCCATGTGTCAGGCCATCTGGCCCCAAACTTCGTTATTAGGCCACCTCATTGTCCACAGAGAGTGTTGAACAGGACTCTCCCTGACCGGTCTGAAAGAGAGTGTCCAGGTGGCAAGCTTGGGAAGACGCCCGAACCTCCTTTTGTCACCTCTATAGGGTGGCTCTTATTTCTTTCTCAGAACCCAGATTTATGGGGAACATCTCTGGGCTGCTTGTTGTGGCCGAGAAGAAGTTAAAGGAAGATTTCTCATTCATTCACTCTACTTCTTTCTAGTGAGCAAACAGGTTGCAAAGTCTGTGCCTAGATACACACAAACACACACACACACACACACACACAGCACTCAGATTTGCACTGACATGAGCTCACACATGTGCGTAGCAACATACCAAGTGGCCAGGACAACCTGCAACTGCTCAAACCGCATGCTCACAATGCTACAGACAAATGGCAGTAACACCGGGCACATGCACACACGTGTAAATACAGGCACACATACGTATACACACCATGCACTTGTCCAATTCTCTCCAGCTTTGAAAGAGAGAAAAGAGACAGGTGTGCCCCTCCTGCAGGCCGACCACAGAACCTTCGCAATGTGCAAAGCTGCTTTCTCCCTCCTATTCCTTCTCCTGCCTCTTCTTCCTTTTCTGCTGTCGTCCCTATCCAAGATGTTTTTTCCTAAGCTCCCTTTTTTTCCTCTTAGCGCCAGAGGCTAAATGATGCACTGGTAGAAGCAGAGGCTGGACCACCAACTAAAAACTGCCTGGGGCAGCAAGGAGCAGGTTTGTCCTGGGTTTGTTTTTTTTTTTCCTACCCTCCCGTCCCTCTGTCTGTTCTCCACTGCCCCTCCCAAAGCAGTGAACTGGCCACTGAAGTATCCTCTCTCCACAAGCACCTGGGCCACCTGGGCCCCTTCTCCTCCGGCTGCTCGGGGTACCTCCACGGCTCCCCACCCACCTCACGTCCACACACAAACGGTGGATTTGGAGATGGGACAAAGAGGGACCAGGGAGGAAAGTTTTAGCATCAGGAAGGGACTCACACCAAATACCTTTTTGCTGGGGCAGGAACTTGTTTCCCAAGTTCCAGTGGAATTTTGGGCTTGTAAGGGTTCTTTTTGCTCTTCACTCCTGTGGCTATTAAGACACACACACACACACACACACACACACACACTTTGAAAAATTATGTTGTACATGATAAATACATACAATTTTATCTGTCAATTTAAAGAAAGAAAGAAAGAAGAAAGAAGGAAGGAAGGAAGGAAGGAAGGAAGGAAGGAAGGAAGGAGGAAGGGAGGAAGGAAGGAAGGAAGAAGAAAGGAAGCAAGGGAAAAAGGAAGGAAGGAAGGGAGGGAGGAAGGAAGGAAGGAAGGGAGGGAGGGTGGAGGAAGGAAGGAGGAAGGAAGGAAGGAAGGGAGGGAGGGTGGAGGAAGGAAGGAGGAAGGAAGAAAGGAAGGGAGGGAGGGTGGAGGAAGGAAGGAGGAAGGAAGGAAGGAAGGGAGGGAGGGTGGTCCAGCCCTGCCTTTGTCAAATGACTTTGTTGGTACTTTGGTTGGAGAGTGTTGTCTGCCAAGGATGTCACGCGAACGAGGAGAACGCCTATTTGCACGCGTGCACGCCTAGTTTGGAAGCACATACCTTTTTGGCATTTATTGAGACGGTTACATCCTGGACGTAAGGCTGCACCCAGGGCCCTGCTCCAGGAGTCACCATTGAACAGGGAGCTGGTGCAGCAGATCTGCCTGTGCTCACCCCCCGAAGGCTGCTTACTGAGAACCTCTGTGACTCTGCCAGAGGGACTTTTTTCCTGGCCACCCAAGCACATTTTCTCCCTGCACAGAACAGGCCGAAAGTACCAGAGGATAAGTAGCCCTGGAGCTGCCTTCAACCGAGGGTGGATGGGGAGTTAGTGGGAACTTCTGTGCTTCCCCGTTCTTCAGTTGCAAAGGCCCTGAGGCATGTTTCCTGGAGTTTTCCCATGGGACCGAGCTGCAGCTGTCCCCGTGGTCACCGGCTAGACCACACACCCTGTTTCCCGTTTCTGCCTCCTTCTCCCAAGTCGAAAGAATGACAAGTGGTCATGACCGGAGCCTAATGAGTGACATGAAGCTGAGGAGAGGGTACCCCAGGAGCCCAGGTGGGGAGACCCGGCCCAGGCTAGAGGGTGTTGGGGGGGGGTGTGCGGAGGGAGGGACATGAGGCTGAGTGGGTGACAGGCAGGGGCAGGTTTGGACTCACTTCTCACACAGAGTCCCTTCCGAGGAGCCAGCCTGCTGAAAGACAGGAAATAGGTGTGGCAGCGCTGGGCGCTGGCAAGGCAGGTAGCAAGTGAAGAGTCATCACTGAGAAACGTGACCAGGCAGAGCTCTGACTTCATCCCTTCTCCAGGCTCTGCATTCAGTGAAATCGCGAAATTAGGCTGTTTATCTTCTTAGCCACAGCTTCCCTTTCTGGGCCTTTCTCCAGAACTCCATGGTCCCTTCACCCTGAGAAGCTTTTACTCTTTTACCTTTTTCAAAAATCTCCTCTAAGAAAAATCGAGGACGCTCATCCTACACCCATCGGGGTGAGGTGATTTTCAGTCAGGTCTCCTCCCTGGTGTCCCTGAGTAAGCCTGCTCCTCACAGGTGGTGAAATTCCCAAAGAGGATTTTCCCCGCCCCCAGCAGTGCCTTCTTGGGAAGGCGGAGGGGGGCTGTCAATGGCGAGACACAGGACGTGTCCTGGCACCTACGTTCCTTCCCAAGGGGGGACCCATTTTCAGCTCCAATCCTAACCAGGGAGTGATTCTGCTCCCTAAAAAGTGGTGGCAGAAAATATCCCCTTTGCCCCGTGCCAAGGGTGGGCAGAAGCTCAGGTTAGAGAAAAACCAAACAGAACAAAGCTCTCCCTTGTTTAACAAATAGAGCCGGCGGCCAGTGAGTATTTGGCAGAACTTATTGGAGGGAATAAAAGCCTCTGAAAAAAAATCAATGGATAATGATTATACTTAAAGTGCCCTTTGAGCAACTGTATTAGCAGAGATAGTGAATAGTCTGTAAATAGCAATAACGTCCGATACCAGGAAGTAACTGCAACAGGGACAAAGATTACCCGTGTGTGAGTATCCCCGACTTCTCTGCCTCCGGCAGCCACCGGAGGAGGATTTTTGATTGCAGATTTCTCGTGGAGAATTCAGGTAAGGGATGCAATGGAGAGAATGCTAAGGAAGTCTGAGAGGTGTTTGATCTACATATTAGAGATCTAAGGGAGAGGAAAGGCAGAGTGAGGAGACAGAGATGGAGAGAGAGGAAGAGAGACAGAGAGACTGCCATGGGAGCTAAAAGAGTTTTGGGAGTGCATGATATCTATTCTAGGAAGAGATTATTTAGAAGAGCAACAAAAATGAGAGGATTTTAAAGAGATTTTCTTTGAATTAAGAATGCACACCCACCTTTTGCATTTCATCAAAAGACAAGTCAAGAATTGAGACACGTTTAATCATTGTTTGATTGCCAGGCTACGTCTCTTTGCAACTAAAACCACAAAGCGCTTCCTGATCCGCCTGGATTAGACCCCCAATCCCACACAGGGAGCGGGGACTGTGCCTGGCGCGGGTGCGCATAGGATCAGCAGAGCCCAGAAGAGGAACTCAAACCAAGTTGGCACAGAGACTGTCTCAGCCGCTGCACTTGTAAAAGTTCTTATCAAATTCTTAGTGAAAAGAAACTGCAAGGGCCCCGCTGAATAGCATTTCTATTTCTACTTCTATTTACAGTATAAAGTCCTGTCACTGTTAAATATATAATAAACTGGGTGAAGTTCCCATTCCAGAGCGTGGAGCCGGTTGTTCTCAGCGGATGCTCTGGTATCTGCAGACTCCTTTTACGTGTATAGCTCAGATGGAGCCCTGCTGCCCTTGACCTGCCCTTGAGAGTCAGGTGTTAGCTACCAGGAGAAGGAAGCTCCAAGGAGCCAAATCCCTAAGGGAATGTGGTAGTTGGGAAGCATGGTTCTTTCTGGGCTTGCTACACATGACACTTGCACGTGAGTCCCTATCTCAGAAACAGAAAAACTCTGTCCCTGGTAAAGGAGTGTCACGCAGCATGGACCCCATGGGAGAGGGGGTCTTCTTTAGGCCACCGAGTAACTTCCTTTGATGTGGAAGTTGGTGGTGCTGGGCTGCCGGTTTCCCCTGCAGAGAAGGAGGAACCTGCCTTCTCTCCTCTCTCCATGGAGACGGCGCTCCCCTTGGACCAAAAGAGTGGCTTCCCGCATCCTGCACAGAATCTCCCTGCCTCTAGCCCCATTTTCCAGCCCAGCATGTAGAGATTTCTGTTCTGCCCAGCATTTGGCCATGGACAGGGCTCAGAAAGGAAAGCTGAGCAGGTTGAAAATGTGAAGAAACAGATCCAAACAGAAAAGCCCATCTCTGCTGTTTCACAGAACATCCGCATGCAGCACGACGCTCCCTGCACAACGCCGGGCATTTAAGGTACGCTCCGTTCTTATCCCGCGCGCACGCACATATCCCACCGCGATAATGCTCTCCGCCCCTGTGTTCTCACGCGCGCCAGTGCCGAAGGGCCGTAGGAATTTGGCAGATGAGGAAACTGAATCCAGGGAAGCTCAAGGATTTACTTAGGGCTATGCAACAGGTGTGGCTGAGCCGGGACTCCAACCAGCACTCCAGACTCCTCGTCCACGGTTCTTACTCAGATCATACATGGACACACGGTAGAGCAGGGGGTGCCTCACTTGGTCATCCCAGAAGCTCCTCTTGTTGCAGCTGAATCATTCCAAGATGCTGAAAGACTAAGGACTCCCCTTGAAGTTGCAAAACTTCACCATTCCCTGGTTTCACCCACGTGGCTGGACAGCGAGGGACTCTTGGTGGCAAGACAGTTCAAATTCAGGCAGGGATGCCGTTAGCACCAGTTACACAGTTGCATGCAAGAAGGACTGGCAAGTCTCAGTATCTCTGTCTGTACAATGGGCATATTAACAGGCTCTATCACAGCACTCTGGAAAGGATTAAATGAGATAAAAGAAGATTATGCATTTCTTAGCACAGAGCCAATACATTTAGCTATGGTTAGTATTAGAGGACAGCAAGACCTTACATAGGGCAATCGGATTGACTGTGATTGGGGTTCATTGCACAAGCCAGATCTATGGCTCATGAACTATCTCAAGCAGAAAGTAGGCAGTACTGCAATTCAGGCTCTCAGGGGACCTGGAAGGACCCAGTGGTGGTGGCTGCCCACCTGGTCTCCACACAGTGAAACTTGGGACTTAACACCAACTTGACCAGGCAGGGCACAGAGGGCACCGACTCCCCCCAGCCTCAATCAGGACTGGCTTGGGAGCTGGCAGTGGCCTGAGCTTGCAGCACGGGGTCCCTGGGGACCAGGCGGTGCAGCTCTGGTGAAGGCAGAAGTGGGGAAACAAGGTGGGGACCCACTCAACACAGTTCTGAAGTCACTTCCTCCCCGACACACTATCTGTGATCTTCAGCAACCTTAGCATGATGCGTGGCCTTCATGGGTGCTCCAGAAATATTTGCCGATTGAATGGATTAATCAGTGCTACAGGCTGAGGTCACATTTGAACCCAAAGCTCTAAAATCCTTATCTTCTCACTTTCCACCCATCAACCTTTCTGCCAGAAGTCAGAATTTCCTTTGCAATAGCTGGGGCTGGCCTTTCAGTTATCTTCTGAATAGAAGCTCTGAGCCTTGCAAGTATTGCCTAGAAATATCAATTCCCTTTTGATTATCTCCCAACACCTCGATTAATGACATGATGCTCTTGGCCGGGACCTTATCTCCATATAATGTGAAGCTGAGAAAGGAACACCTCTAGGTCACATCCTTGAAATGCCAGGCCCCTTCATTAATGCTTGGCCCTGGCACTGGTGGGCAGTCCCGCGATCCTCGTCAGAGCATGCTGCCCAAGGGGCCAGGTCACAGGGCACCTTGCAGCGGGACCCGGCCAGGACTGCCCGTGGCTGAGCACACTAATTGGCCAACCACTCTGGGCGCACCTGGCAGCTGCAACCACTGTGTGGATGTCCTCAGTCACCTTTCCCTCCACAGAGAACAGAGGTTTTCAAACTCTACTGCTGTGACCCACAGTAGGAAATGCATTTTGCAGAGTGACCCAGTGCACATATGGATACCACGTAGTCCATCGTTCTCAGACACACTTTTTTTCACATTTTAACATCTCTGCAAATTAGATATGGCATCTTACTGTTAATTGGCAGCTTTTATTTTCCTTTCTGAGTGGTACGTAAAATTTTGCATCTTCCAATAAATGATGACTTTGATACAGTGAAATCTGGCATATGTGTAACTGAAAAGATACTTTTTACTAAAAAAAAGATCTTTGCTACATGATGCTCTGTGATATTTTCTATGTGTTATTTTTTTGCTTTTCCTTTTAACGCTGTTTGCCACTACTCATTTAGTGAACTTCACCACCATCTTCTAGAGGGGCTGGATCTGCCGTTTTCAACACATTGTCACAGGAACAGAGGAAGGTGCCAGTGAAATAAACGTTTTCAGGAAGAGGTAGACCTGAGGTTTATAAGGATTGAGCCACTGGGCCAGGGGATGGAGCATGTTATGATTAGGAGAGTGGAGAAGAAAGACGAAACATGGCTTTAAGTCAGACAAATCTGGGTTTCTATACTACTCCCTCACTTACTAACCGTAGAAACATGAATAAGACTTTTTAAATTATTAGTGTCTCAGTTTTCTCACCTGTGAAACACTGAACAGAGCTCCTCCCATTCAGAGCTGTTGTCAACATGAGAGTTAAAGAGTGTAAAGCATTGACCCAGGGCCTGCATATAGTAAGTGCTCAATAAATGGTGGCAATCTTGTTGCTGGTGATGATGACATTCAGTAAGTAGCAGGTGTTCTTATTAAAGGTAGTGAAAACAGCTTGTACCCAATGCAACAGTAGCTGGTCTAAAGATCTGAACAATTATTATAAAATCACAACCTGTTTTATTCATTTCATAATATATTTCTTTGCCATCACAATGAACACTCCTATTCTTGTCTAGTTCGGTACTTGGTAGAGTCCACATGAGCACGTGTCCCCACAGATGGGAACATGATGACGGAGTCCCCTCTGGGGCAGGTGCTCTTGTGTTTGGCTGTCCCTCTCATCACAGTGCAGGTGTCCAGACCGAGGTCCAGTCAAGCCTTTCCAACGTGATCATGTTAATCTTATGTTTTATGCCCCCGATAAATTGCTCTGCTTGCTCATGGTGATGGTGCATTTTTTCCTACTTTATGTCCTCCTTCTCTCACTATTAGGGCCTGTCGACTATTTGAACCTTGTACTTTTATTTGATCAGTCCTACAGTTGCACTCCGTTTCATTTCCAATTTCTCTTTTATCAGTGTTCTCTGTCAATCCTTTTGGGCCTAGATGTTCATTGTGGTTTCATCATCTATTTGATCTTCCCTCTGATGTTTCATTAGCATTTCTTCAATAGTTTCTCGGGGTTATTTCCCAGGATTCAGCCGTTATGCACTTCTTAAAACTTTTAAACCTTTGGATATCCAAATGAATTGCTCACTGATGCACAACCTTTTTCTGATTATATAAATTAACCATCAGAAATACATTCATTTATCAGAAATGGTTTCATGCACTGTATTGGGTTCAAAATGGGTAAGGTATGTTTAACATTACATACTGAAGAAATTCCAAGCTTAATTTCAAGAACATTAGGTGAGTAAATGCTCAGAGATGCATGCAATTCTAATAAACAGATACTTCCAACCTGCTGCCAGTCATTGTCAACATTTGTAAACTACAGGGGTGCTCTTCTTGTGATACTGGGTGCTTGTGTGTCCATTGGCTTGATTGAATGTGTGAAACATCCCTGAGCATTTTTAGCTGGGTATGTAGGAAGCTAGGGAGGTAGCCTGGAAGGAAGGAAGGATGGCAGGAAGGTAGATATAAATGTTAGTTAGAGAAATGACAGATAGATGGATAGATGTCTTTGAAATAATTCAAAGATAGATAATAAGAATAATCATCATCATTTTTATTTTGCCTTGTTTTCAGGATTCGCCATATTAGAATATTCTTACAATCCATGCATGTGTTATAGGTTTTTTAGTTTGTAAAGAGCATTCACCCTCATCATCTCTTAACTGCTCAGTAGTAGAGTCAGAGCAGATATTCCCATTTGACAGAGGGGTGACCAGAAACTCAGAGGGGGAGGTCAGTGGGCAGTACATTAGATGCAGAAATCCAATGCAATGCCATGAATAAATAGCAAACCTGGAACTCGATCCTCTAGGCTCTTAATTCATTATTCCTTCTGCTATACCAGGTAGGCAGAGGCAACGAGAAAATGCTGGAAGCAGCAGTGCATACTGCTCTCCCCATTCCTTCTCTGCAGCACTTTGGTTCCATTTAAAACACAGAACATTCTAACAGTGGTCACAGTCCTTGGCTCAATACTTGTTGGCTATCTCAGAAAGCCACATTAAGACAAAATGACCCCAGGTCACCACTTGCACAGTGGCCAGCCTCAGTCCCAGCAAGCTTGCAAAGCAGAAGTCTTATTTTCCAGTTTTCCTGCTCAACTTTTCTGGAGCCCCGAGCCCTCTCTTCCTCGTGAATAGGGACACTGGGCTAAGAACTGGGATGTCCTGGTGCCTAGATAGGATCTTTACTCCGTACCCGGATACTTGCCACCTGACATCTGACCTTCACAGGCCAAAGGGCCAGTTCCTGGTGAGTTCTGATGAAGTTAATCCACAAGTGCTATTTGCTGGTCATATCATTGGCGACCATCCTCTGCTGGGCGTTGGAACTCCCTTGTTCTAATCCTGAATTGTCAAAATGCAGCTCAGCCCTCACAGGCATAGGGCAGACATGCTCAATTAATTACGGTAATTTTATGGCATGTCCAGTATATACAAGCACTTTGTATCATGTAACTTTAATGCTCACAATGAATCTATGAGGTCATTGCTATTATTCCCACTTTATAGACAGGAAAACTGAAGCTTGAGAAGGCTAAGCAAACTAACCGATGGTGAACAGCTAGTGGGTGGTGGAGGTGGGATTCAAACCCACATCTGCCTGATGCCGAAGCCTTAATTTTCTCACTGTGTCATTCAGCACCTGAGTACTTCGTTTTCAAAGCCCCAGCTCACCGGGAATTAGGATCCCAAATTTTAAAAAAACACTGTCTTCCAACTCAGTTCTTCTGATCAGGAACAAAGATCCCAGGCAGCATGAGAAACTGTGGCAGCCATGGTGCAGAGCTCTCTGAAGCTTGATGTAGATCAAGAACAGAGGGAAGATAAGAGGTGTATGTGTGATGGATTGTGAGCAAAAGACTCGGATAAGGAAAATGCTCATTGCACTGAGAAATGACCTTATTTGAGGTAAGGAAGAGGCACTCCACCCATTGGTAAGATCCCAAGATGCTAGTGTGGCAGCAAAGATGGGCTTAGAAGAAGGAAAGGAGGAGAAGAGGAGAAAGAGAAGAGAAGATGTCACCTGCAGCCTTCCTTCTACCCTGGGGGGCGTGAGGGAGGGCAGGGAGCTGGGAGCACAGGGCGTGCTCCTGGAGACAACAGCAGCAGGGATGCAGAGATACCACTGGAGGGAGAAGAGAGCCATGGAGACAGCTCGTCCCCATCTGCTTCTGTATTTTGCATGCGACAGGCTTTTCTAGACCTTGGTTTTCTTGAATTCTAGATACCTGTCAGGCTCCTTGCCAAGCTGGGATGGGGCTGTTGGTGAGGGGCAACCCCCTGCAATGACAACTTCTGGGCACAGAGCAGCTAGAGAGGGATGCAAGGGGCTGAAAGAAAGACACTGCATATTCTCGGCCCCTCAAGTGCTTACAATCAGCAAGCGGCAAGGTAGGAGCCAGGAGATAGTCAGCCAGCAGGTGCCGTGCGGGGAGAGCTGATGGGGACTGGAGCAGGGGCCAGGCGGGGGAGAGCCATGGGGGAGTCCTCCCTTGTGGACGTGTCCTGAGTCTTGGAAGATGAGGTAGGTGAGGGATGGCATTCCCCGCAGGGAAACTTGCTAGGAAAAAGCTCTGAGGTCGGCACCCATGATTCCCATGCCGAGTCTCGGCCAGCGTGGAGGGCTGTCTTGAACGGCACATGAAGATGAGGTGAGAGGTGCCATGGAAGGTACCTGCCTGGGGTGGCCACAACACCTTGCTGTCTCTATTTGCCAGTCTGTAAAATGGGAGAAATAATCCTTGCTTTAAAGAGATGTCGGGAGGATTAAAAGGGATAGTGTATGTCAAAGGTCCAGCCCACTGGGGCATGACAGTAATAGAGGCTCTGTGAATGATCACTTCACGCTCATTAAAATGGGCAGAGGATGGGCCCTTGGGGCCCCTCTCAAATACGTTCTATTGCTCCTATCCCACCACACCCTGAGTCAGGCAGAGGCCCCTGCTGGCCACCACGCAGGGCTCCGGCTTCTCTTCTTCCCACTGTAGCTCACAGCGTAAAGAGACCTGGGACCTGAAGGTGAGGGACACAGCAGTGGGCAATGTGGCCCCAGGCCACCCGTTCTGATGGCTTCTGCCCCACTGTGTGCATGTGTGTGCACACGTGTGTGTGTGGCACGCTCACTGATTCAAGAACAGGCGGTGTGCACATGTGTATAAACTTGTATCCTTCTCAGTAACTCCACAGCCTAGACAATGACAGACAGAGAAGAGGCAAAATTAAAGCCAAAGATAATTGTCATTGATCGATCTACTTAATGGCCTGAAAATGCCCAATTAGAGCAGGGTGCGTGGCTGGCTGCTGAGCCAGAGGGCTGAGCGCTGCTCCACTTTTATCAGGGTGCCCGTGGATGGCCCAGGCTGGGCCCCTCCTGTCTTCCTGGAAGGAGGATCCCGGATTCCAGGCAGCAGGGGGAGACGGCATGACCCCACCATCCCCTGCAGCCAGTTACCTATCATGGCTTCCTGGCTTCATCTCCAGGCTCTGCCTATGAGCACACTCACTGTCATGAATTGAAAGGTATTGTATTAACATTTCCTGACTGTCTTCCTTTTTGCCTCTGAGATGAAGGGAGTTGGATGCAGTGTAATCAGGATGAACCGAGTCCAGAGAAGCCTGGAGAAGGAAGCTCCCTCTGGTGGCAGCCACATGCAGTTCTGAGTGACCCCACTAGAGACAGGGGCACCATGGTTTGCTTCCCAGCTCTGGCAGCTGTGTGCTGGTGGGCAGCTTGCTTGTTCTCTCTGAGTAGAGGCAGTGAGCACTGTGATAAGATCTAACCATTTCTGGTTTTTGCCTCCTGTTCCCTGCGGTATCCCCATTACCTCAAACAGTGCCTGGTATATAGGAAGTACTCAGCAACTACATATTGAATAAATAAGTGAAAGACAAAGCAGATGACTGCCCAGGGCCTCAAATCTGCAAAAGCCTTACGTGGACCAGGGCCTTTCTAAACCAGGGTCATCTAGTAGAACCAAAGTGAACACCTCCTACACGGGGCAGCCTGCACTGTGAAACTCCAGGGTTCCTATTTGTGTCAAACGCAGTGGGAGCTATACCTCTGAGGCTGCAATATGGGGGCTCAAGCAGACTTACGCAGAATAGAGAACTCTCAATCTTTGCACATGAGCTCATTCTTGATTCATTCACACAACTGTAGTATGTGTAAACTATTCAACGCATATTGCACTTTCAGGGGAAGCCATGTTTGAAGGAATTTCATCTTTAGACACTATGAAATGATACCGCTAAAAATTTTCTGAGAACCCATGCATGATTAAAAAAAAAATCTGTGAAAAATAGAAATAGAGGGGAATGTCCTCAACTTGATAAAGAACTTCTATAAAAAACCTACAGCTGACACACTTAATGGTGAAGACTGAATGCTTTCCACGTAAGATCTGGAAGTAATGATATCTACTCTCACCAGTCTTATTCAACATAGTGCTCTAAGTTCTAGCCAGTGAAACAAGGCAAGAAAAGGAAATGAAAGGCATACAGATCAGAAAGGAAAAAATAAAACTACCTCTATTTGAAATGACATGATTGTGTGCATATAAAGTCCCAAGGAATCTAAAACAAATGCTTCTAGAACTAATAAATGAGTTCAGCAAAGTTGCAAGATACAAAATCAACATACAAAAATCAGTTATGTTTCTATATACTAGCAATAAATATGTGGATACTGAAATTAAAAATGAAATACCATTTAAAATTGCTCAAAAAATGGAATTCTTACTATCAAAATGTGCACAGGACTTGTATCTTCAAAACTATACATGCTGATGAAAATAATCAAGGAAGATCTAAGTAAATGAAGAGACGTACCATGTTCACGGATTGAAAAACTCAACATATCAATACTCCTCCAATTGATATACGAGTTTCATGCAATTCTATAAAAATCAGAAAGATTTTTTTGTAGGTATAAATAAGATTGTTTTAAAGTGTGTATGGAAAGGCAAAATGATTAAAATAGCTAAAATTATGTATTTATTTATTTATTTTTATTTCAAAATATTATGGGGGTACAAATGATTTTTGTTACATGGTTTGCTTTGCAATGCTTGAGTCAGGATTATAAGTGTGTCCATCACCCAGTGTTTATTGTACCCATTAGGTAGGTTTTTGTCCATTCCCTCCTCCCCTCTCCCCTGCTTAATTTTCACTGAGTTTTACTTCCCTCTGTGTACATGTGTGCTCATCAGTTCCAATTTAATAGTGAGTGAGTACATGTAATATTTGTTTTTTCATTCATTAGATACTTCACTTATGATGATGGTATCCAGTTCCATCCAAATTGTTGCAAAAGGCATTAATCCATACTTCCTCATAGCTGAGTAGTATTCCGTGGTATACATAAACCACATTTTGTTAATCCACTCATGAATTAATAGGCACTTAGGTTGATTCCACATCTTTGCAATTGTGAATTGTGCTGCAATAAATATTTGAGTGCAGGTATGTTTATGATAAAATGATTTCTTCTCTTTTGGGTAAATACCCAGTAGTGAAATTGCTGGATCAAATGGTAGGTCTAGCTTTAGTTCTTTGAGGAATCTCCATACTGTTTTCTATAGAGGTTGTACTAATTTGCAGTCCCACCAACAGTGTATAAGCATTCCTTTCTCTCTGCATCCATGCCAGCATCTATTGTTTTGGGACTTTTTAATAAACGCCTTTATAACTGGGATAAGGTAATATCTCATTGTGATTTTAATTTGCATTTCCCTGATTATAAGTGACGCTGAGCATTTTTTCATATGTTTATTGGCCATTTGTCTATCTTCTTTTGAAAAGCTTCTGTTTATGTCTTTTGCCCACTTTTTAATGAGGTTGTTTGTTTTTCTGTTACTAATTTTTCTTGAGTTTATTTTTAGATTCTGGTTATTTGCCCTTTATTGGATGTATAGCTTGTGAATATTTTCTCCCATTCTGTAGGTTGTTTATCTGCTCTGTGTAGAAGCTTTTAAATTTAATCAAGTCTCATTTATTTATTTTAGTTGTTGCTGTGATTGACATTGGGATCTTCTTCATAAATTTTTTGCCTAAGCCAATATCTACAAGAGTTTTTTCTACATTTTATTCTAGAATTCTTATGCTTTCATGCCTTACATTTAAGTCTTTTTTCCATCTTAAATTAATATTTATGAGTGGTGAGAGATATGGAACCTGTTTCATTCTCTTGCATGTGGCTACCCAATTTTCCTAGCATCATTTATTGAATTGAGCTTCTTTTCCCCAGTGTATATTGTTGTCTGCTTTGTCAAAGATCAGTTGGTTGTATGTGGATGGTTTTATGTCTGGGTTCTCTGTTCTGTTTCGTTGGTCTACGTCTCTATTTTTGTGCCAATACCATGCTGTTTTGGTTACCATAGCCTTGTAGTATAGTTTGAAGTCTGGTAATTAAGATTGCTTTGGCTATTCAGGCTCCTTTCTGATTCCAAACAAAGCGTAGAATTATATTTTTTCTAGATATATGAAATATGATATTGGTATTTTGATGGAGATTTCATTGAATCTGTAAATTACTTTGGATAGTGTGGATATATTAACAATGTTGATTCTACAGATCCGTGAGCATGAAATATTTTTCCATTTGTTTGTGTCATCTGAGACTTCTTTCCTTTGTGTTTTGTAGTTCTCTTTGTAGAGATCTGTCACATCCTTGGTTAAGTATATTCCTAGGTATTTTGTTTTCTTTGTCACTATTGTGAATGATATTGAGTCTTTGATTTGACTCTCAGCTTGACTGTTATTGATGTATGGGAGTGTTAATGATTTGTGTACATTGAGTTTGTAACTTGAGACTTTGCTTAATTTATTTATCAATTCTAGGATTTTCTTGGTGGAGTTTTTGGGGTTTTCTAGATATAAGATCATATTATCAACAAAAAGTGATAGTTAGAACTCCTCTTTCCTGATTTGGATACCATTTATTTCTTCCTCTTGCCTGATTGCTTTGGCTAGGACTTCCAGCACTGTGTTGAATAGAAGTGATGACAGTGGGCATCCTTCTTTTTTGTTCTGATTTTGAAGGGAAATGCTTTCAACTTTTCCCCATATAGTATGATGTTGGCTGTGGGTTTGTCATATATGGCTTTTATAATTTTTAGGTCTATGCCCATTTTGTTAAGAGTTTTTATCATAAAAAGGTGCTGAATTTTGTCTAATGCTTTTTCTTCATTTATTAAGATGATCATATGGTCTTTGTTTTTAATTCTGTTTATGTGGTGAACTGTATTTATGGATTTACATGTTGAATTGTCCTTGCATCCCTGGGATGAAGCCCACTTGGTCATGGTAGATTATTTTTTTGATGTGCTGCTGAATTTGGTCTGCTAGAATTTTATTGAGGATTTTTGCATTCATATGCATAAGGGATATTTATTGGTTTATAGTTTTCTTTTTTTGTTGTGTCCTTTCCTGGCTTTGGTATCAAGGTGATATTGGCTTCATAAAAAGAGTTAGGGAGGATTTCTTCCTTCTTGATGTTACAAAATAATTTCTAAGGTATGGATACCAATTCTTCTCTGTGGGTCTGTTAAAATTTGGCTGTGAAATCATCTGGTCT
>CAUYSK010049954.1:0-49578 GCA_963575035.1 Avahi laniger | reverse complement strand
TTGGGTTGTTTCTACATCTTTGCAATTGTGAATTGTGCTGCTAAAAACATTCTAGTGCAGGTGTCTTTTTTATGGAACGTCTTTTATTCATTTCGGTAGATGCCCAGTAATGGGATTGCAGGATCAAATGGTAGTTTTACTTGTAGCTCTTTGAGGTATCTCCATATTACTTTCCACAGAGATTACACTAGTTTGCAGTCCCACCAGCAGTGTATGAGTGTTTCTATCTCTCCACATCCATGTCAGCATTTATTGTTTTGGGATTTTTGATAAAGGCCATTCTCACTGGGGATAAGTGGTATATCATTGTAGTTTTGATTTGCATTTCCCTGATGATTAGAGATGTTGAGCATTTTTTCATATGTTTTTTGGCCATTATTTTGTCTTCTTTGAAAAGATTCTGTCCATACTTTTTGCCCACTTTTTAATGGAGTTGTTTTATTTTTTTCTTGCTAATTTTGCTAAATTCTGTATAGATTCTAGTTATCAGCCTTTTATCAGATGTGTAGCATGTGAATATTTTCTCTCATTCTGTAGGTTGTCTGTTTGCTCTCGTGATATCCTCAGTTGTGCAGAAGCTTTTTAGTTTGATCAGGTCCCATTCATTTATTTTTGTTGTTGCTGTGATTACCTACAGCCATACTACCCTGAACACACCCTATCTTGTCTGATCTTGGAAGCTAAGCAGGGTTGGTCCTGGTTAGTGGTTGGATAAGTTCATTTCTTTTAGGCATATATCCAGTAAATGGGATTGCTGGATCATAGGGTAATATTTACAGAAAATAGTGGCAAACCAATATGTGAATTTAAAAGAGAAAAATACTTCTTAAACAAGTAAGAGAAATCAATAATCTTAAAATATAATTTGACAAATAGGACTATATTAAAGATAAGATTTTTTTATTGCAAAAGTGTCATTGTGTTGCATGAATAGGCAACACTAGAGTGAAAGTGTTTGGGATACATGCATATATATGTATACACATATATGACAAAAGATTCATATCTGGATATAGAAAGACAAATCAACAAGAAAAAGAAATGCAGTAGAGAAAATGGTAGAAGATTGGTATGTGCAATTCACAAAAGAGTATCAAATGGATATTAGATGTTACATGCAATTCAACTTCATCAGTCAATGCAAATTAAAGGGAATGCAACTTAAAACCACAAAATTTTATCCATTAGACACATGAGAATGGTTAAAATGCAAAAAACAGGGATGGAAAATAACATGTTGGCACAAGTATGAAGCATCATAGTGGAATGTGATACTGTAAACTGCTACAAGAATTTTGGAAGACTGTTTGGCAAGATTTCTTAAAGTCGAACATATGCAAACCCTATGACTCAACAATTGGTCTTCTAGGCGTATATCTAACATAAACGTGTACACGTTTACTGAAAGACAAGTGCTAGCATTACTTGTACTGACATTATTTGTAGTAGCCTCAAATTGGCAGCTATGTAAAGGCCTATTCACAGTACAATAGGTAAATATATTCACACAATAAAACTATACAGCAGGAATAATTAACCCGTTATAATTACACCTTGAAAACATGGATTAATCTCCAAACCTAATGTTGAGCAAAAGAAACCAGACACTAGAATGTATACTATATGGCTTCAGTTACATAAATTACAAAACCAAGCAAAAACTAATCTATGATGTTTTATAGTTAGAATAAGTGATTATCCTGACAATGGAAGTGGGAGATGATAACTGAAAGAAACCAGAAGGGAGATTCCCATGTTACTCTTAGTGCTCTGTTTGATTTGAGTGTTGGTTATAAGGGTGTGCTCATTTTGTGAAAGCTCACTGGGCTATAGATTTGTGGAGTGTACTTTTCTTCAACATTCCCCCAAGGTATTAATATTTTCCTGCCTCTTAGTAGCTGAGGTATATGCCATAGAATTAATTGTTTTAATTTTACGAAAGGATAATATGCTATATGTAATGGCTGCTGAATTTTACTTTTTTCCACTTGATATTATATTGTTTATATATTATTAAGATTCAGAGTTGAGACTACAACACTCAGCTATATTGTACATGTGTACATGTGCTTGTATGTGCTTATGTAAACACACACAACTTTCTATAAATTTTTTTTTTTTTGTAACAGAGTCTCACTCTGTTGCCTGGTCTCGAGTGCCATGGTGTCAGTCTAGCTCACAGCAACTTCAAACTCGAGGGCTCAAGTGATCCTCCTACCTTAGCTTCCCGAGCAGCTGGGACTACTGGCATGCACCACCAGTCCCAGCTAAGAGTTTCTCTAAATATTTAGATTATCTCTAAGTAAAATTTAATCTCTAGACTTTGCTACCTATCTGTGTATGTTGTTCAATGATGTTATTGAAAGTTTGGTTGTTCACATAGGAAATGTCATATACTTTCTATCTAACTTCTGTTCAAATTTTTCTATGTATCAATATCAATCAATGAAATGAAATAATTTTTAATAAAAAAGCTGTAGTTAATTTTCCATTTTTATTAGCATTACTTTTGCATCACACACACTAATAAACACAGAGAAAATAAACATTCATTGTATAGGCTGTAATAATCAGGGTTTTGTTATAATCATTACATACGTTGAGGGACATAATTTGACTTATGGTTTATATGAATCTAAGCAATAGCAAACATGTTTAATTGGGTTGTAGTATATGTAAAAACTTAAACTAATTTTTAAATTAATTTTAACAACCAATAGTGCTGCATTTGACTAATATGAGCACATACTAATATGTTCTGAACGTAATTTCTAAATGATAAATACAGCATTCCTCTTATTACCTTTTTAGTCACATGAGGATAATAATAAATTATAATCTTCATTAAAATGAAATATCTCTTTGTCTTAGAGGAGAAAAGAAGGAGTTACTGCAAGCAATGAAATACAAAATTCACAGATGGGAAATCAAATATTTTAATCTGCCTTTGACATAATAGATCCTGAACAAGGGCCCGGAATTATAGAAAAATTTTTTATTCCTAGGGGTAACATTTTCAAGGCTGGTTGGAGAAGGAAATATTTTCATTTGTTAGAAAATACTGCTCCTTTGAAGACTTTGTACACCTGTGGAAGATGAAAACATATTTTCCCCTATGGGAGATTGTCTGAAATATTATAATTCATGAAGAAATGCCTCAGTGAAACATATTTTATTTCACAGACCTTCATTTTTAAATTGAATTTGAAGTGAAAAAAATCTTTTCATAATTAAAACTCACCTCTGCCTTCATTTTGTCAGTACAGCCTTTCTACTTCCACATGAACAAAAATAAATTCAAATCGGTATAAAAGAGAGTGTTTCCATCTTTCTTTAAATTTGTTAAAACTTGAATCAGCAAGTAGGCAAGATTTCTATTTATGTGTGCTCGCTTAGCAAATTCTTATTAAACCCTTCCTGAAAATCCATATCAAATAGTTTACTTAAAAATGAAGATAAATTTTACTAGGTTTGGTAAGGATTTTTCTGAGCAGATTTTTCCATCTGTTTTTGTGTCTCATTTTGGTTCTTTTAACAAGGAAGAAAACTATTAAAATATTTTTCTTTGAATTACAGTTCAATTTCCTTCCAACAAATATGCAGAGAAGATTATTCCAATAAATGTAATTTGATGTGTAGCCACAAATCTTCATTCTGGCTGATGTGTTTGGATTGTCCAAGAGTCTTCAATGTTTTTTTTTGTTGTTGTTTGTTTGTTTGTTTTTTACTGGAATCAAGTCTTTAAACTATAGCCTTCAGAATAATGCATTAATAACCATTTTTATTCAACATATTAGCATGTGATCAATTTATAATGATCTGTTCTAACTCCTAATGGTAATACTCAAGATAAATTAATGTGGATCCTGGAAGGAAGCTACACTTAGAATGATGAAAGGACACAATGGATCAGATTGGCAACTCAGGCTTAGAAGAATCGGGGATCTTAGCTAACTATCGAACATTGATAATACTTCAATAATATAATTGATCACAGAGCAGGGAGAGCTCTGGAACTGCCAGCGTGGTTAGATCCTTCCTTACTTCCTTAGGATGCACTCTGGCTTACATTAACATCAGGAAACTCTAAGTAATGTATGTGGCAATATTCTTTACACAGAATGGATGCATTTCAGCATGAAACATCTTTATTTTATACTCAAGATAGTTTCATAGTTTGGGTGACATTTTCAAGAAAATCATGCTTCATAAACTGACACATTCCAGATTTGTATAAAATTTGCAACCCTAGACAGACTAAGTTCATTCTTCTAAAAGGATTATATAATTAAAAACTCCTAAGTAGTTGATAACAAATGCCACTAATTAGTTTTTAAAGCAGTCTGTCTTTAGAGGTTTTTCAAGGGAGGTTGAAGGGTCTCCTGCTTTCTCTTTTTGCTGAAAATATCTCCGCTGTTGACGAAGAGAATATATTGAATGCCTATTGCTCATCATTTTTTCCCAAACATTATTGAGATGGGTAAGAAAATCAGTTGAAGTAATGGAAGCTGGTAGTGAAAAGAGAAATAATATGCCTGAGAGATAAAATGCCAAATTGAAGGATAAGGGTTTAGGAAAGAGAAAGGAAGGCACTGACAAAAGTGTTAGTCCATTTTTCAAATCTACCTACTCCAATATTTGTATACAAATATATATGATTGTTTCATCGCATTTTACTGGCATGTTTTGGTTTCATTGTTGCAATTGCTCTAATATGCTGTGCTGTTTTCTTGATGAACATTACTCAGGGTTTCAAATCATACATCAAGGTACTAAAAACAATGGAAATGCTGTGCAAAATAAATAAATTTTCTTACATTTTTTGCAAGATTAGCAGTTACCAACCACTACAATGAGATGAAGCTATTGGGGACATTCTGTTCCCTTAAAAAATGAATATATGTCAATTTTAATTTCTTTAAAAATCATATAAAGAAATTAACACAAAATTATAAAATTATAATTTTAATTTATAAAATATAAATTATACTTAAAATTATAAAGTTAATATACTTTGTGTGGGTGTCCTACATAGTACAAAAATCTTGTCATGGTAAAACTAAGCTGTGAAGGAATAACATTCTTGAGTAGAACGTGACTCTTAAATTGCCCCTGAGAACAAAAAGTATAGCGCTTGAAAGAGAAAATACAATCAGTTTTCATAAGATTGGTCTATACGTGTAGACCATCTAAATAAATTTTCACCATGCCCCAAATGATTGTCTAAAGCAGATTCCAGATATAAATCACCTCTGCCTTTTCTCAAGAACATTTCAGAAGTATAATATTGAATGCCAAGACATTGGGGAAATAGCTACCGGTAATCTTTCTTTTGAAAAGCAGAAACCATGTGAAATACTTCTTATTAGTAACTGTATTTATGTTTTGTGCATTTAGTAAATAATTGTTAAGTTAATAAATGTCTATTTTCCATTTAAAAGTTACATGGTCCTGTGTTTGTGGCAGGTGTTATACTGGGTTTCTCATTGTGATGAAACTAAAGGATTTGTAAGACTGTATCCACAATTAAGATAGCCCTCTCAACTCTTCGTTCTAGAGTGGGTACATGATTTTCATATATGTGTGATGTTTTTATCATAAAGCATTTCTAAATATTCCCTTCTTATGATATTCTGTCAGATTGTACCTAGTCACATAGTCTTTCTTTATCCTGTGCTTTTTCATAAACAAGATAACTGCACAAGAAGCACATCTTATTTGCAATCCAGGTAAATAAAATCCATGGTTTATTCTCAAATGCCAAATGCTGAAACACAAGGTCACCAAGCAAGATGACAGCTCAACATTTTGTGAAAGGATTTGCAAAATATCGACAGAAATAAAATATGCATCTAAGATCTAAAATGCCATCATTTCCATTGAATGAAAGTAGAGCACAGGTAAAACCCTTACATTAATCATATTATTTGGATAAGATCATTGGACAACAACACTTTGAATAAGTAATCAAACATGCCTCAATAATTGACATTGATTAATAATAATGGTAAAGAAGGGAATAATCAAAGCATAAGCAGTAATTCACCTCAAAATAAACATGCAGAGTTAATAATGAGTTTACAATGGTAATAAGACAGGATTTCTTATAAAGTTCTTATTCTCAAGTGAAAAATAAATAAGCACAACAAAAATGAACATCACTAATTTTTATAATTGCAATTCCTGTCACTGGCAGTCAATTTCACCTTAAGTAATATTTCAATACTGTTATTTTGGCTCAGAAATGGACTCAGCGGTGGAGATTTGAATGTAGAATGGTTTGTTGGGGAGGGATAAACACTGGTGATGGAGTGAGATAAGCAGGATTGCGTACAGGGGGTAGCTGAACTGTGAAATATTTGCAGCAAAGGCTTCAATCAGACCGCGGGCAGCTTTGAAGCTAGAACATGCCTTTTAAGTTGCCCCAACGTCCCCTAGTTGAGACAAGGGTATCACAGTTTGGGTTTGGGTACCATCATTTGACCAATCTTTGGATACAAGTTGCCTTGAGGATAGGGTTTACCCTTGGATGAAACAGCTCTCTTAGGCCTATGACAATTTCTGGGAAGAGACTCAGCAGTGGACTCTCAGTAGGCTGCGCTCCTAGCTACTGGAGTAAATAATGTCTCAGTCCTGAGGGTAGGGGAGAAAAGAGAGCAGGAAGCGTAGCATTCATTGTACCCCTTTATCTAAATCAATAATATAAACAAAAATCCTTCAGAAAACACCAGTTATTGATAACAAGTGATTCTGTTTCACGATAGCCATTCATATAAGACTGACCTATATGGAAGAGTAACTTCCATATTTCAGTCATATAATGGAGTCTTTTGGAATATTTGCAAATGCATTTCATTTGTACTATGTTTGATTTTGGGTTCCAATTTAAGACTAGAGAAAATAGAATATGCTTCTGATGTGATCATTAATTTTGTCTGTTAACTCAGAGGACGTTTTTGGATGAAATTAACATTTTAATCAATGAACCTTGGGTAAAACAGATTGTTCTTTATAATGTGAGTGGGCCCCATCCAATCAATTGAAGGCCTTAATAGAACAAAAAGAACCATGCCCCTAAGTAAGAGGGAATTCTCCAACACACTGCCTTTGGACTTTATTTGCACCATTAGCTCTCCTGGACTCTACCTACCAATCTTCATACCAGAAGTACACCATTGACTCTCCTGGGTCTCTAGCCTACTGGCCCACACTTCACATTTGGAATTGCCAACTTTCATAATCAAGCATGCAATTACTTTTAATGAATCTCCATACGGACACACACACACATCCAATTAGTTCTGTTTCTCTGGAGAAACTTGACTAAAACACCTAGATTAAAATCAAGCTATTAGTTTACTGAGAAAAGTAAATTATCACAATGACTTTCAGGTAATTATCTTTTATCTTATTTCTGTCTTATTTTTGCAATAATACTACACTCCAAATAGATATTCCTACACAGTTAAACTGGGATTTAGTACAAGGATATTTTAACCTTCTTTTAGTTTCTCATGGGACAAATCCTCAATAAAATTATACCAAAAATACATGTCTTTGACTAGAGTTAAATAAGAGGACAATGTCAGACAGGGATTTAAAAATATCTCAAATATTATTTTCTTTTCCAAAGACTGGAGGATATGTCTGTTGATGAAATTATTAAGGCTGTTAACTCAATTGAAAATATATAGACATACCTTGTTTTACTGTACTTCACTTATTGCACTTCACAAATACTGTGTTTTTTACACATTTGAAGGTTGTGGCAGTCCTGCATCAAGCAAGTCTATCAGCACCATTTTTCTAGCAGCATGAGCTCACTTCATGTCCTGGGGTGAAATTTGGTAATGCTTGCAACATTTCAAATTTTTTCATTATATCTGTTAGAGTGATCTGCGATCAGTGATTTTTGTTGTTACTATAGCAATTGCTTTGGGGTGCTGCAAACCATGTCCACATAAAATGACAAAGTTAATCAATAAATATGTGTGTTCTGGCTGCTCCACTGACCATTGGTTCCTTTCTCTGTCTCCCTCTTCCTAGGCCTCCCTATTGCCTACGATGCAACATTACTGAAATTATGCCAGTTAATAACCCTACAATAGCCTCTAAATTTTTGAGTGAAAGGAAGAGTTGCCTATCTTTCACTTTCAAAAGCCAGTAATGATTATGCTTAGTGAGGAAGGAATGTTCAAAAGTTGAGATAGGTTGAAAGCTAGGCCTCTTGCACCAGACATTCAATCAAGTTGTGAATGCAAAAGAAACATTCTTGAGGAAATTAAAGTGCTACTCCAGTGACACACAAATGATTAAGAAAATGAAACAGTATTACATTATTTCTGATATGGAGACACTTTTAATGGTCTGGATAAAAGATCAAACCAGCCACAGCGTTCACTTTAGCTGAAGCCTAATCCAGGGCAAGGTCCTAACTCTCCTCAATTCTGAAAAGACTGAGAGAGTTATAAGAGAGGAAGGTACAAAAGAAAAGTTGGAAGCCAGGAGAGGTTTGCTAATGAGGTTTACAGAAAGAAGCTGTCTTCACAACGTAAAAACGCAAGGTTAAGCAGCAACATAGAGAACATATAGAAGCTGCAGCAGGTTCTCCAGAAGATCTGACTAAGATAATTGATGAAGGTGGTTACACTAAATAACAAATTTTCAATATTTAGGTGAAACAACGCTCTATTTGGAAGAAGATACCATCTAGCAATTTCATAGCTACAGAGAAGAAATCATGCTTGACTTCAAACCTTCAAAGGACAGGTTGAGTCAATTGTTTAGGGATAATGAGGCTGGTGACTTAAGGTGAAACCCATGCTTATTTACCACTTTGAAAATCCTAGGGTTTTTAAGAATTATACTGAATCTACTCTGTCTATGATGTATAAATGGAACCAGACTTGAATGACAGCACATCTGATTACAGCATGGTTTACTGAATATTTTAAGCCCACTGTTGAGCCCTACCAAACAATTCCTTCCAAAATATTACTGTTCATTGACAGTGCACTTGGTCACCCAATAACTCTGATGGAGAAGTACAAGGAGATGTATATTGTTTTCATTCCTGCTAACATAAAATTCATTCTACAGCCCATGAATCAAAGAGTAATTTTGACTTTCACATCTTATTATTTAAGAAATACATTTTGTAATGCTACAGCTGCCATAGATAGTGATTACCCTGATAGATCTGGGAAAAGTAAATTGAAACCTTCTGAAAGGGTTCATTATTCTAGGAGCTATTAAGAGCATTCATGATTCATGGGAGGAGGTCAAAACAGGAGTTTGGAGGAAGTTGATTCCAACCTGCATGGATGACTTTTTGGAGTTCAAGAGTTTAAGCAAGGAAGTAATTTCAGATGTGGTGGAAATAGTAAGAAAACCAAAATTGGAAGTGCAGCCTGAAGAAGTGACTGAATGGCTGCAATCTCATGACAAATCTTGAATGGATAAGGAGTTACTTCTTATGGATGAGCAAAGAGTGGTTGCTTAACACGGACTCTATTCTTCATGAAGATGCTGTGAACATTGTTGAAAAGACAACAAATGATTTAGATTATTACATACATTTAGTTGATAAAGTGCAGCAGGGTTTGAAAGGATTCACTCCAATTTTGGAAAAAACTCTACTATAATTAAAATAGTATAAAACAACATTACATGCCACAGAGAAATCTTTTGTGAAAGGAAGAATCAGTCAATGTGGCAAACTTCATTGTTGTCTTATTTTAAGAAATTGCCACAGTCACCCCAAACTTCAGCGATCATCATGCTGGTCAGTAAGCAACTGCCACATCAAGGTAAGACCTTCCACTGGCAAAAAGATTATGACTTGCTCCAGTCTCAGACAATTTTGTTGTTCAAAAGACCACCAGTATGGCTATATAGTAGAAAAGAGAGTTTTATTGGCTATGTTGGTTTGCAAACCATAAAGGGATAGTCTCCAATCTGGATTGGAGGTGTTCTCTCTTAGAAGAGGGGAAGGACAGGTTGATTTTTATGTCTCACGGGGCCTGAGTCACACAGATTCAGCAGGTTTGGGGGAAAAGATATACATATTTATGAGGAGAGTCAAGCGCATGCACAATGGGTATACGTATATGTAAATACATCCCATGTTCACATGATGCTGGTGTTTTAGTATTAAAATGAGGTGGAGTTTATCTCTTTAAGTCAAAATGTGAACCATAAGACAAAAAATTTGTGTACAGATTCTATATGCTGGCTGAAACTGGCTCAAAGTATACAATTGCTTATCAGAAAAGTGTATTTGTAAGGTTAGTCTTCTGTCCAGTCAGAGTTGTAGTGTTCTGGGTTATAACTCAGAGTAAGGAGGGGTCTGATAGCTCCTATTGTTATGGAGTTTATAACCATAGAAATTTGTAAATTTGCCATGCCAGTCAGGGTAAGTTTGACCCATGGGTAAGTTTGTTTCCTTAATTAATCTTAGGGCCCATCTTAGTTGATAAAAGAGCATTTATTTTGGTCTCTCAGATCACAATTGTTATCCCTTTTTGCAATATTTTTTAATTAAAGAATGTAATTTTTAAAAACATAGTGTTATCGCACACTTAATAGACTACAGAATAGTGTAAACATAAATTTTATGTGCACTGGGAAATTAAAATATTCATGCAATTTGCTTTATTGCAATATTTTCCTTATCGTGGTGGTCTGGAACCAAACTGCAATATCTTCGAGGTATGTCTGAATATATTTAATGTCTGTAATGTTTGGTTCTTATGTTCTTATCAGTTCATTTCAATAAATATTTATTGCACATCTATTATTTCCAAGGTTTTATACTAGGGACTTGAAATACATTAGTAAATAAAATTTATATCCTTGACTTTGTGGGACTTAAGTTGAAGTGAACACTGGCAAGAAGATGGTTTCACGTTCAGTCTTATTATAAGCCAAATTATAAGCTAAATTTCTTTAACTTCATCATTAATCTCCTTATTAACTAAACCTGAGATTGAATCTGATTACCTCATATGTGAGCAGGACACTGGTCTCCAGTGATAATTTTTGAAGGCAATTAAAAATAAATAAATAAATAAACAAAAGGTGAAACATACCTTTGCCTTATAAGTAGAACCATTATATCAGAATGGTATATCAAAATCTTTAACAGTATATGTATATACTGGCAAATTCAAACTGGTCAGACACTCTAAAAGTGCTGCTCAGAAATTTCTGTTTTTTAAAAGTTCCCCTGGTGATTTTGATGAAAACTAAAATTTAAAAACATTGGCTATTTATAAATGTCTAAATATGAAATATATGCAAAATACAAATACATGCACAGTAAGTTAAAGCAAGGAGAATAAAAATGAGATATATCATGGACACATTCAAAAGGGAGCTGTAGTTGCTATATTAATATCAGGAAAAGTAGATTTCAGAACAATGGCTATCATGAATAAAGAGGGATATTACAGTGGTAATGGTATCGATTCATTAAGAAGACTTAACAATCCTATGTGTGTGTGCACTTAGTAATAGAATGTAAAAATATTTGAAGCAATAATTGACATAACTGAATGAAGGAATAATCAAAAGCACAAGCATAATTGAAGATTTTATCACTCTTTTCTCAATTTTGAATATGTAGAGAGGAAATCAAAAAGTATATAAGCTATTTGAACACTACCAAGCAAATTAGTAATCTAATTTATACTTGACCTAACTACTTAACAAATTGAAATGCATATTTTTCTTCAAGTGCATATAAAACACCAAGTTAGAATATAGAACCATAAAAATATTCTGAATAAATTTTAAAATATTAATATCATGTAAAGTGTATTATCTGGCTATAATACAATTAAATTTGAAAACACTGACAGGAGAATATTTGGAAAATCACTCAAATACTTGAAGGCTAAAGAGTGCATTTCTAAATAGCCCAAGGTACAAAAAAGAAATCTGTAATAAAATTAGAAAATACTTTAAATGAAATAAAAATAGGAACCCAATACATCAAAATTTGGGGGAAGCAATAAAGGTGTTGTTTACAAAGAAACAGATATCATTAAGTGATTTTATTGGAGAGAAAAATATTATTTAATCAATTCATTAGCTTCTACTTTCAGAAACCAGAAAAAAGAAGTACTACAGACAGACAGTAAAATTTTGGAAAAGAAATTTGTAAATTTTCTATATTTGCAAATTTAGAGCTCAAGACTGTGTTCTGTGTTCTTTCATTTTCTGTTATTCTTCTCTCAAAACAAACAAACTTCAAAAACAAAATAGCACTACAAAATTTCTGGCTACTACAAATTAAAAAGCTTAGACTTCAAAACTATTATTTCTTTTTTTAATTTTATTTAGTGTTTTTTTGAGATAGAACCTTGCTCTGTTGTATGGGTTAGAGTGTCGTGAAAACTATTGTTTCTAATAACACCTTAAAGAGCATTTTTTGGATTTTAAAAAGAATTTTAAAAAACTTTTTTCTTTATCTTTGTAATTTCAGTATAATACAACTAATTTTCAATGCAATTTACACATTGCTGAATGATATAGAAGAGGGTCAAGTAAGAAAAAAGTGATAAAAGAAAAGCACAAATATTTCAAGATTTTTTTTCATTACACAAAATATTATATTTTAAATGCAATTTGAAGTGGAGTTCAGTGGTGCTGCATACCAGTGATTCATAACAGGCACACCTCAAATTAAATACATATGTCTTTTGTTAATCTCATGCAACTATTAAACAATATTTCTGTCACCATTTACTTGCACAGACATTTGAGCTAGAGAAGAATTTTACATTTAACTCCACATAATTTTAATTTTTAAGATTCAGCCATTTGCTACAGCTTTTGTGATTGTTGTGAATTCTAATTCTGACACTGTATAAGGGCTGCTGTAGCAACTATCACAACCGGGTGTCTAAAACAGCAGAACACATTGTCTCCCTGTTCTACAGGCTAAAAGTCTGAGATTAAGGTGTCAGTGTGGCTGAAGCCCTTGAGAGTTTAGTACCTCAACATTTTTAGTGACTGAAATAATGTATATTCTGACCAGGCCCTTGTTTGCTTGTACATATTAACCACTTGTTTTCTGCCCCAGAACCCCTGATTCTCACAGTAATTATGGCCTGTTGATAAACTTCTTTGTCAAGCAAGAGGAGACAACTCCAGGGTCACAAGGAAATTTTATGAGTTTGTTTTGCAGAAAAAAAGAATACTTTAAAGAACTTGGAGCTGCTACTGACATCCAGAAGTATGGTTGCTCAAGATGTTATCTGAGACTGAAGCAACATAGATGTCTCCCCTTGGCTTCCTAAAACTCCACTCCCTTACTCCTCAGTCACATAGAAACTCCCTACTTCATCTCTTTGCTAAGATGGATCTGAGCGATCTTGCTTTTCTGTCTTCTCGTCTTCTTGCTTGGCCAAATCGAATAAATCTTTCTCTCTCTCCAAATCCCAATGTCATGGTGTTTGGCTTCAGCTGCACATCAGGTACACAAGCCTGAATTTCAGAATTTGACAACATCACCAGGGTTGATTCTTTCTGAGGGCTGTGACAGAGAAATCTGTTCCATGCCTCTCTCCTAGCTTCTAGTGGCTTCTGGCAATCTGCGCTTTCTGCTTCATGACTCAATGTCTACCTTCACCTTCACATGGTGGTCACCCTGTGTGTGTGTGTTTGCATATGTTCAAATTTCCTTTTTTATAAATATATAAATTTATAAATATATAAATGATATATTTATAAAATTATGTGGTATTAGAGGCCCACCCTATTCCAATATGACTTTTCATCTTAACTAATTAAATCTACAATGATCTTGTTTCCAAAGGAGATCACATTCTGAGGTACTAGGGGTTAGAACTGCAGCAAATGAATTTTGGGGAAAATAACCCATAACCAACATCAAAAATATTGTTACTCATAGCTTCCTTTTACTTTATTGTGAAATATCTTTTAGTGGCTCCCCATTGCAATTTGAATAAAATCTAATATACCAACATATCCAAGAAAAATCCTCGTCATTTGACTCTTACCTGTATCTTCAGTCTCCTTTAATACCACTCTTGCTCTTTTCATTCTACATGAACTTCTGTCTTTAGTTTTTTCTTGTTCTTGTTGTTAGATGAGATATGGTATGTTCAGGGTGGTGTGACCGTAGACAAATTTTTTTTTTTGGAAAAAGAACTAAAGAATATAATGATCTCAGCATCAGAATAGCTTCTCCCTCCTTGCATTATCTTCCTAGAACGCTCTCCGCTTCAATTGTTTCTATATTCACTTAACTAAAACTATTCATCCTCTAGACCTGCAGTCCCCAACCTCCTGCCAATGCTGTTAGGAAGTGGGCTGTACAGCAGGAGGTGAGTGGCAGGAAAGCCAGTGAAATTTCACCTGTTTTTACAGTCACTGTCTCCCATCACTCCTAGATGGGACCAGTTAGTTGCAGGAAAACAAGCTCAGGACTCCCACTGATTCTGAGTTATGATGAGATGTATAATTATTTCATTATATATTACAATGTAATAATAATAAAAATAAAGTGCACAATAAATGTAATGTGCTTGAATCATTTTGAAACCATTCCCCCTCCAACCCTTGCCCCTGTCCCTGGAAAAATTTTCTTCCATGAAACTGATCCCTGGTGCCAAAAAGATTGGGGACCACTGCTCTAGACACATCTTAAATCACCACCTCGAGCAAATATTTTCTATGCCTAGACCTTAACCTGAGTTAGCACTTCCATTTGTATATTCTGTTGATCCTTCTGTAAACATTTATGATATATTTGAAATCATTATTTATTTTCTGTGTTCTATTACATTACAAGTTTTATGAAAGCAGAAAATATGTCTCTTTGTTCATCTGTGTATGTTCAATGTGTGGTAGCAATTCATTTGGTAACCTTGTTAATGCTCAAAAATAAATTGCATGAACATGACAAGAGTTTATAAGCCAATAGACACCCTATAATAAAGTTGTTCACCACTTGCTAATCTACACAATGGTACAATAATCACATTCATGTTTCTCCTTTGTGTTTAACATATTTTTTGGATTCAAATAACATTGATGAATGTCAATGCCTAACACATTTCTCTAGTCTGTTAGAACAACAATCCTGAAAAAGATAAAGAAAGGAAACAAAGAGGAAAGGAAAGAAAAAAGAAAAGGTCACATAGCTTGTTTTAAGTGAACCAATATTGACTCCTGGTAATCATTCTTTTCATTTCAATTGCTTATAAACAAGACCAAAATATAATAAATAGTTGGAGAAACGTGTGTCTCACCTATGTTAAATTTGCCATTCTTTATTTTACAGAGTATAATTAGGTCTATTTTTGAAAATTGTTGCTATGCATTTCAAATCATTTTGTAAGATGTTTAAAGTATAACAAAAAGCGGTTTGAAGGTAATTATAAGTTAACACAATTCCTGAAAGGTCAGGAGATTTTAAATAATTTTAGAACAATTAGCTGTTATAAAATCTGGAGTACACAATCGATTTAGCTATGTTAAGCATTATGTTGTTCTCTATGTAAGTAAATTCGTCTTACGGTCCTTTCCAAAGTAAAAGTTCTTTAAGAATAGAAACTACAATTTAGATTTCTATGTTTCCTACAGGGTAAGTGTATGCTGAGTGTATAGAAAGCTCTGATCAGTACTTCTCAGGCCTCATGTGCTATCTCTCTCCCCTTCTCTCCTTCTGCTCCAGCCACACTGACCGTCTTCCTCTGCCTGGTATGCGACCAATGTGATCCTCTCTCAGTCACTGCCCCTATTCTTCCCTTTGCCTAGCACTGTCTTCCCCCAAATACCACAGAGTTTGTAGGTGTCTTCTGAAACACCACGTTATCAGAAAGGCATCCCTGAAGACCCTCTCTAGAAGTGTTTAAATTATTGTTTAATATTGACCTTAATAAAAATTAATAATGATTTTCACCATGTAGCATATATTAATAGTATGTTTATTATCTGTTTACTTTCTGCTTTTCTTAACTAAAATAAAAACCCTATGAGGGCAGGAACCTTTTTTGTTTTGATACTGTTCTATCCTCAGG
Organism: Avahi laniger; assembly: GCA_963575035.1. Classification (NCBI taxonomy): domain Eukaryota; kingdom Metazoa; phylum Chordata; class Mammalia; order Primates; family Indriidae; genus Avahi; species Avahi laniger. The sequence goes on along the minus strand of CAUYSK010049954.1, from coordinate 33,526 downwards.
GGCCAGAACAGTGACCAGCACGCCAGAGTAGCCACTCGATGGACATTTACCATGTAAAATCAAACTGCAAAAAGACCCCAAAACATACCAGGCGAGATGGGCTCCCTGAGACTAAGAGAGAGGCTTTAAATTCAAAAGCAGGACCAGAGGGCCATAGCTAGGTGAGAGTGTGGTTATGTACTCCGTGTTCTAGGAAGAAAATACAGCCCTTGGTAAACATCCCGCTTGCACGACCCCAAGCCAGAGTAGTTCCTGTAGCCAAGGAGTGAAAACTCCCAAGTAGGCCACCTGAAAATCTTCAATCAAAAGGGACTTGAGGTTTCTGCCTCGAAGGTTGTCCAATCAGGATTTTGCAGCCTTGACCAATCAGGACTCAGCTATATCAACCAATCGGAACTAAACAAGTTTGACTCCTTCATTCACTTAAACAAACTGAATTGGGAACCTGGGCAAGAACGTTCTCTATAATAGCCAAACTGTCCCTTTGTTTTCTGGAGCACGCTTTCATTTGCACTGAAGGCTACGTCTCTCCAATAAATATATTGTTTTTTTAAAAATAGAAGCTCTCCTTTTTCTCCATAGATCTCATGGTCTTTTGTTACCAATTGAATGCATGAGTGAATGATAAATTAATAAACAAATGAATGAATTGAACGATTCCAAGATTTTATCATTATCTGAAGTCAATGAGGAGGCTAAGTTAAACAATTTTGGTCAAACGATTGATAGACATAATAATTCAAGATTTTTAGTCTAGTTACAAAGTGGCAAAGCTGAAAAAAATGTGTTTTATTGCTTTTATTTCTTTGGACACTATTATTTGTGTGTTGTCAATGCAAATAACTATGATACTATATTACAAAACATCACAGATAACTTTTTATTCTTCACCAGAATTCTTGTCTGTCTCTCATCTTAGTGGCTGATCATTTTGTTCATTCCCTGGGTCTGCTCCAGATGGCCCTAAGTAGTTCATTTTTCAAAATGACTCAGATTAATCTCTTTTAGGAAACAACTGGACCCTGACACTGATAGTAATTTACTCTTACCTTTCACAAAAGCCAGTTTAGTATTGTCAATATAACTGATAGCAAGAGCATCATAACTAATTTATTTGCTAACTTAGCATGGTTTCAAAAAATTGAAGACAATAAAAGAATTGTGAGTTGTCAAATCAAAACAGATTTATTTGGGAAGCTTAAAAATTACCAGAATCTCCATTCTTATATGAGTTTTATATTAAACAAACATAACTTTCAATAGCATTGACCATCTATTTGTCATTATGTGGATGTGAAATCTAGCTATATTTTACATGGACTCTCATTTTAAAATAATTTTAGTAACATCACACAGAAACAGCCGAAATCAAGTAAAGCTATTTTCACTTCATTTCCATTTTCCTTTTGCTTTCTTATTAAATAAGACTTATTAGATATTAAGAAAATATGATCTCTCTGGTATAGAAATGAAAATACATTAAAGATATCATTATATTTTGTGTGTGTTAAAAATACTTAGCAAACATAAAAATTTGATGACTTAAGTATAAATGAATCAGAACAGCTAAAATTAGATTTTTCTTCTAATGTTTAGTAATAAAGGGACACCATAATAAATAAAATACTTACAATTTGAATAGGTATTCCAGTATAATTAGAAACATAAATATACATTTTAAAGTCTGTTTTTCAGCAGGAGATAGATTATCAAATAAGTTCTTTCTTATGTGTGTTTCTATTTTTATTATTTAAAGTAATAAATTCTAAAAAGTCTCTGATAAAATATCAGACAATTTGAAACTAGGGACATGAAATCATCTTCATAAGAAATCACTTTTCATGAGTAGTTTAGTTGACCTCAGAATATTTCTTATTGGATTAGTAAAAGCTGATATTACCAATATATATCCTCCAAATATAATGATGCCCCCCAAAAGAAAATTGTATTTGATAGATAGCTAGCAGACTCCAATTTCAGGTAATATTTTACATGAAGAAGTGTGCCTTCACTCATTACAGAGGTTTAATTCACAGCAAATATAAATATGCTAATATTAACTGAATTCTAAACATTTAATCCTCCTTTTCAAAATTGTCAGTATTAGTTGTATCAGAGGTAATAATAAATATTTTAGGTTTATAGATTATCTTCTGTCCATTTACTTTATAAAAATAAATTTTCAATTTGTCCTATTTTTGTTATGGTTGAAAATAACACTGAAAATTTCACTGGGTGTAGTCAGGCAAAATGTGCATCAAACAGTCAGAATTCACAGAGCACCATTCTTTTCCGCCCACTGTACCAGGAGTATGTTTTGTATTTCCCACTGATTTTATTGCATAGGTGTATAATCAACTGCTCTAACACCACTGAACACAACATCAAATTGATATTTATTACAAACTGTAAGGAGATTAAAAATAGAATGCATTGATACTTGCTAATAATTGGAGTTTCAGAGTCCTGGAAGTTACAAGGCACAAGTCTTGTGAAAGTTAAAGTATTATATCCATTTGCATATTCGGCTTTCTTTCCTTATAACCCTGTAAGCTTGACACATATCGTGTTTGAGGAAAAGAAAATTAAGTAGAGATTCAACTATATGTTTCCTATTTTTTCTTTTCTTTACTTTTTCTGTACTACTAGTGTTTTAATTTGAATAGATCTGGATAGAATTCAAGCTTTTTCTTTTATTTACCAATAACATCTTGAACTCTAGCTAAAATATCTCTCAAATATATCTGATGTCCATAAAACACCCTGTCCCCTTTCTGCTCTCTTGTTTCTTTCTCTGGGATAATCAACATTATTAAGGAAGATATCAGTTTTTAGTCTTTATTTCCTTAAATTTTGAATTCATTTTCTACTCCAAGCACTTGGAATACCATAAAAAGCCATAGAAAGTTGGAAAGTTAAAAAAAAAAAAAAAAAAAAAAAGTAATGCTAGCCAAATGGGAAACAGCACCCTCTAGAGAAAGAATAACTAATTCTGATTTAAGATTTAATTATTAAATTGGGTTTTGCTATTCTTCCTTTGGAATTATACAATCAAATGATTAAAATTTAAAAGTTTCAGAGATTTCCTACTTTGATCTATTCATTTTTACAAGTAAAGAAACTGAGCAAGTCTTTTATTTGTTCATTCATTTTCTCATAAACGTCAGTCAAAAATAATTTATTTAATGAATGCTACATGCAGGACATTGTCTTAGGGACTCAATATAAAATGTAAATCGTCATTCTCTCATGTCAGAATGCAATGAGTATCCTTTAACAGGAGGCTGTCATGATCAGTTTTTGAGTAAAAATGAATTGAGATAATGAAAATCTGAACACTCTGCACATTTTTAAAAATTAAGCTGCTCTAGGCCGGGCGCTGTGGTTCACGCCTGTAATCCTAGCTATCTGGGAGGCCGAGGCGGGTGGATTGTTTGAGCTCAGGAGTTCGAGACCAGCCTGAGCAAGAGCGAGACTCCGTCTCTACTAAAAATTAGAAAGAAATTAATTGGACAACTAAAAATATATAGAAAAAATTAGCCGGGCCTGGTGGCGCATGCCTGTAGTCCCAGCTACTTGGAAGACTGAGACAGAAGGATTGCTTGAGCCCAGGAGTTTGAGGTTGCTGTGAGCTAGGATGAGGCTACGGCACTCTAGCCTGGGCAACACAGTGAGACTCTGTCTCAAAAAAAAAAAAAATTAAGCTGCTCTAATCACAAACTGTTCTACACTTATGCTTAGATCTGAAAACAAATTTGCTTTTTCTGGTGTTGCTATTGGCCTTCATTTTAGGTGCTTTTGCCCCTTGAGACCAAATGTTCTCTGACTCTGGGCACCTTGCACAGATTTCAGTTTTCTGTTTTCTTTACCACAAAGGCAGGATTCTTTCCAGGATCTCCTTGATTTTCTTCAGAGATTCAGATTTCTTCAGATTTGACCAGATTGAAGGCAAGGAGGCTAGCTGGGAGGCTGCAGCTACAATTAAGATAATATATTATGGAGGGTTGAATTAAGAGAGTGGTATGAGTCAGAGAGGAGCTGTCAAATCCTGGCTGTAGTAAGAGAAAATATGTATAATCCTTGGACAACACCTCCCCACACTCACTCCAATACATACACACTCACAGCTCTACTGAGGCTTCAGCTGATTAAGCTGCCTCAGCTGAGTGTCTACAGAGGCCAAGCATCAAAAGATCACACCATCAGCTTGCTGGCCCACTGACTGCTCGCCTAATAACCTGTTATTCTAAGGAATCAGTAATTCATAGTTGCTACTAATGGAAATTAAAATTTTAGTGAGGGCCCCAGCCCTAACACCAAGTGAATAAGTCCTTTAAGACTAGCTGAAAGCCCTCAGGTAATTCTTTTTTATTCCTCTGTCACAGTTGATGAGCCACTACTCAGAAAACCTACAATAAGTATACTTTAAAAAGGATAATAAATTCAGATAATCAAGGGGTTTGGGGTGGATTTTGAAAGAGCAGTTGTAATTATAACTGGCTTGCAGCTTAACCAAGTGCTTACAATATAGCTCAAAGGAGACACTGTCCCAAGGGTCTAAATGGACAGCTATTCAAAAATACGGGAATTGATGGTGGTTCTAGCCTTGTCTCCTCCCTGCAGATGGTATTAAATGCCTGTGCAGTACTTCAGGAGAGCATAAAAAGATATAATTCTTTAAATAAATATCAGTGTGTGAGTTGGGTGCTAGACAAGAACTTATTTACAAGTAAAATAAATCTGTCTACCACTTATTTGATACCATTTTCAGAGATATCAAGATGGATGCCATTATCTCACAGATGACTTGTTCTGGGCATTGTATCATTTATGTAAAAGAGATGGCACTTCTCCCTTAACGGCACGTCTGGTAGGTGTGGATAGCTTTCAGATGACAAAAAGTTTTACAATAAATTTCAGATAGTCTGCATGAAAACGAGTTGTGCCTTTTGGCAGCTGTAATAGAGGCATCTGCTGCTTTGTTTAAGTCTGCCTTTGTTTTTCCATTCTGAATTTTTTTCTTATATTCACCGAGGAAATTCTCACTTAACCAATCATATAAATATTACTATTATTGTTATGGATGTAAATTGGTGATTTCTTGATTCGATAGTCTGTATTTGTATAGTAAATTTCATCTCAGCTATCACTAACAGAGCCAAACAAGGTTCAGTGTAGACCAAGCAGCATTTTTAATTAATTAGGGTAAAACTTAGAGAGAATTTACCATGTACTTAAGTTTACAAAGAAACTTTCCGGTGTGAGTTTCATATTATTATATATAAAGCCTGTGTCTTAAATATTTTTTTAAAAATTAATTTCCTCAACAATATCTGCCTTCCAGCTGGGTCAGTGACTTGTCACAGGATTTTGGCTGTGAACTTCCATGGTCCAGTGTTAAAAGTAGTAGTTATGTTAATTAAATGCAAATTTCTTAAAATGGATGAGTAGGAAATATACTGTGTAACTTACCTAAGATCTAGCAATATAGACAGTATCTGGAATGGTGGGTCTTTTTAATGAATATCAAACTTAAAACAAATGATATGGATATATGAAGAATAAAACATTCAAATTACATAATATTTCAGTCATAACTAAAAAGCAGAATGAATGGAAAAATCCCAATACTAGTACAATGTGTTCACCACAAAGACTAATGTGATTCAGGCAGCATTTAGAAAAGTGAAGGAGGATAATTATGGTCATCCTGGATGCAATAATAACTGCTAACATTTATGGGATACTTTATAAGTGACAAGCACCATGCTACATTCTTTATATCTGGTATTTTGTTTAAAATTCACAATTAAGGAAGTAGCTTCTTCAATAACTCCTTCTATTATTAAAGAAACTGAGGTAATTGAAAAGAAATAGAAGTTCAATATATTCAGAGAAATGGGAATAGGACAGTGAAAGCTTAAAAAAACAAAAGAAGCTTGTGTTACTTGTTTGTTTGTTTATGGTCAACCTCTTCTACTAGATGGTGAGTCCACAAGCACAAGCCAAGATCTGTTCAGTTTGAAAATGTATATCAAATGATGCACACATTCCTGGACAGAGTAGGTATTCAACATATTTTCTGATAGAATTAATAAAATAAACTTTCCTTGTATAGATAATACTATGAGATTTAGGATAGCTACCCTAAAATAACTTCAGAGGTATTCTGTAAAAGATTAAGCTTATTTATTTATTTTTTGTTGTTGTTGTCATTGTTTATACCAAATAAACCTAATCTTCTTCCAGAGAATAAAAGCAACCTTAAGCAAAAAGAACAAATTGGGATGCATCAATTTATCAGACTTCAAGCTATATGCAAGGCTATCATAACCAAAACAGCATGGCACTGGTAGAAGAACAGAGACATAGACCAATGGATCAGAACAGAGAATCCAGATATAAAACCATCCTCACATTGCCATCTGATCTTTGACAAAGAAGACGAAAACATACACTGGAGAAAAGAATCCTTATTTAATAAATGGTGCTGTGAAAATTGGATAGCCACATGTAGAAGACTAAAACAGCATCTGCACCTCTCACCACTCACAAAAATCAACTCATGATGGGTAACAGAGTTAAACCTAAGGCATGAAACTATAAAAATTCTAGAAGAAAATGTTGAGACAACTCTTATAGACATGGGTCTAGGGAAGAAACTTGTGAAGAAGACGCCAAAGGCAATTACAGTAACAACAAAAATAATTAAATGGGACCTTATCAAATTAAAAAGCTTCTGCACAGCCAAAAAAACAATTATTAGAGTGAATAGACAATAGAATGGGAGAAAATATTTGTATGCTATATATCCAGTAAAGGGCTGATAACTAGAATCTATAAAGAACTCAAGCAAATCAGTAAGAAAACATCAAACAATCTCATTAAAAAGTGGGCAAAGGACATGAACAGAAATTTTTCAAAAGAAGACAGAATAACGGCCAAGAAACATATGAAAACATGCTCAACATCTTTAATCATCAGAGAAATGCAAATCAAAACCATAATGAGGTATCATTTAACTCCAGTGCGAATGGCTTTTATCAAATAGTCTGAAAACAACAAATGCATGGATGCAGAGAGATAGAAATATTTATGCACTGTTGGTGGGACTGTAAACTAGTACTACAACATCTGTGGAAAACATTAGGGAGATTCCTCAAAGAACTAACAGTAGACCTAACGTTTAATTCGGCAATCCGACTGCTGGGTATTTACCCAAAGGAAAAAAGACATTCAATAAAAAAGACACTTGAACTTGAATGTTTATAGCAGCACAATTCGCAATTGCAGAGATGTGGAAACACCCAATTGCCCATCAATACGTGAGTGGATTAATAAAATGTGTTATATGTATACCATGGAATACTATTCAGCCATAAAAAATACTGAACGAATATCTCTTGTATTAACCTGGAGGGCACTGGAGACCATTCTTCTAAGTGAAGTATCACAAGAATGGAAAAACAAACACCACGTGTATTCACCATTAAATTGGAACTAATCAATCAACATTTTTGTGCACATATGAAAATAACATTCATCAGAAATCAAGCAGGTGGGGAAAAGGAGGGAATGGGTAAATTCTCACCTAACGGGTACTATGCACACTATCCGGGTGATGGACATACTTATAACTTTTACTCAAATGGTACAAAAACAATTTATGTAACCAAAATGTTTGTAACCCTGTAGTATTTAAATAAAATTTAAAAACAGAGAATTTTAATATAATTTAAAGAAAAAATTATAATAGTCATTGTTGCCCCAAGATAGAGTAGGAGAAGTGAGAAGATGTTATTTCCCTGTCATTGGATATTCCTGTATCATCTGGGTATAACTTTTCAAGGGTAGTGAAAAGGTTTTCTACTTTCCAAATAATAATAGGTATCCTAGGCACTGAGGTTGTTTATAGACTGAAATTCCCTGGTTCTAATTTTCATTCCAACAAAGAAGACTGGAAGAAAATGTCTAAAGAATTATGAAATTTGGTGGAAATAGTTTGATGATATTTTGAAATTTAAATTTGAACTACTTTTATATGTAACTATTACATTACTCATGAATCATTATTACAGCAACATCAGTCAGTAACAAAGTAAACAAATAAATTAGATTATCTAATATAATAGCATAAATTATTTATTTATATAGGACAATAATTTAAAAGAATAGTTCAGGAACTGTCAGAAAAACATTAGTGCAGTTATTGCAAAATTGTTACTTGCATTGATTTAATGACTGAAGATGTAAATGTGAATCTGTTTGATTTCTATATGGACCATACAAATGCTAAGCAAGATTCACACTTTTTTCCCTCTAGATATACAATACCCAAACACAGACACATATAAATTATTTGACCAATACACTTTAACATATTATAGAGCTTATATTTATAAGTTGGACATTTGTATTTCCATAAAATCAGAAGGGACTAAAGATTCAAGTGAAGATGTGTATTGTTATACCAGTAACATTTCTTGATAGGTAGGGTTCATTTTTAGCAAAAGAAGGTGTGAGATATGCTTTTTAAAACATTGTAGAAAATGTTTGTTGCTAAGTTTTTAAAAATAAAAGCAGTAAGAATTGTAGTTGCTGAAAATTTCAAAATGTAACTAGTAATGTAAAGGATTGGGAAAATTTGTAATAAGGCTTGGAGAGTAAATCCTCAGAAATATTAAAAGAATTAGACAATTGATTATTTTGGGACTATTGAGGTGGACAGGATAAATATAAAACAAATGAACAAGCAAAAAAATCCCAAATAAACAAAGTAGAAAAACACTGGAAAATTTTAAATGCATTGTATTGTGTTTACTGCTGAGGTTATAACATTTCTAGGGGTCAGAGATTATATGTAAGATTTACATTTTCTGTACTTCCAAGATGATATCCTACAAATAATTGATACCCTCAAATTTTTAAACCTTTGAATCAGTATTTTAATAGAGAATATAGTGATTCCACAAAAGTCACAAAAAATCTTCATCAAATTTCTTTAGGTATATCTTCACTGTCTTTGAAAATTTAGTTAATTTTTAAACAAATGTTTATTAAGCTCTTGATAACTGTCAGGGCCTTTGTAAATGCTGAGGATGCGCAAGTGCATAAGGCAAAGTCCAAATTTTAAAAACTTTAAAGATTTCAAAGTCTTCAGAGTGCTAGAGACAGGCTGCTCAAGACGCAAACAATAACCGCTATAATGGAAGCAGGAACCAAATACACGAAGATCTCCATAGAAAGGATTTTCATTGGCTAATAGGGAATGAGACAGAATTAGTTAGAAACCCCAATGATTGTGCTTGAATTTGAGTTGAAAAAAATAAACATAAAGTTGCCAGAGAGATAAATATGAAAACATGAAAGTGTATGGCTTGTTCAAAAAATACTAAGAACATTAATTTCCAAGAAACATAGGAAATTTGGGACACTATGATAGTATGCAAGGTGTTTAGAGTCAAATTGTGAATATGCTTACAGCGATGATGACTCTGAATTTTAATCCACAGAGTAGTCAATGCAGGAGTCAAAGAACTTTTATTTAGAAGAACTCATAATTTAGTCAATTATTTTGAAAGCTGCTGCTGGTCATTCTATTAATAGACATAGCCTAGAGTGGAAGAACAATGATAACCACTGTACTAGCAAGCAGGACTGTGATATAGTTTTGGAGTGATTCTAAGAGACTTTGATTATAGTCGTGGTCATATTTTTGAAGACTCAGGTCAAATAGAATGTGGTATTTTAAATTAGTTTAATTAAACAGAAATAATATTTTCCAGGATTCCTTTCCCTGTGTTTTTCCACGTTTTAGGTTTCTGTTAAGGTAGGACCTCAGTTTTGAAATAAAATCGTATTATGTCAATCTATTATTGAAAAACAAGCCACTTATTATGGACTGAATGTTTCTGTCCCCAACAAAATTTATACGTTGAAATTCTAACCGCCAATGTGATAGTATTAGGAGGTGGGGAATTGGGGAATGAATTAGATTATGAAGGCAGAGCCCTCAAGAATGGGATTAGTGCCTTTATAAAAGAGATCCCAGAGAGCTTTCTGCTCTCTGCCAGGTGAAGGTACAATGAGGAACAGCCATCTACAAGCCGGGAAGTGGTCCCTCACCAGACACTGGGTCTGCCAGTGCCTTGATTGGACTTAAGTAAATGCATAGAGATTGAACACCAGTTATCTACACGTTTCAACTGCAAACACCTTCACCATCCTCATATTTGTAAGATATAGGATAAAAGGGAATGCAAGATTACCTTGATAAGAACTATTAGGATAAAGCTTAATACATGATAGGAAAATAATTTAACATAAATGTTATTATAACCTTTTGGAATTAAGGCCAGATTTCTTGCTGGGATAATTCCTGCATGGAGAGAAGCTTACAGATCCCAGACATATAGGTCTCTGAAGAATATATAAGCAAATGACTAACATGGATGTTGGAAGACTGAGAGTCTCAGTATCACATGCTAACTTGAGAAATTACTTGTGCCTCTTTGCTTGAACCTGGGAAGCAGTTGTGGGTGTGGGTAGAGGGAGTGGGAATGCTGCTGCTGAAACAACTCTGTGATACCCTCCCTTGGACTTGCAAATTCCTGGGAGCTACTTCAGTTGTAAAAATGAAATAGGGTTACATAGCTTGTATAAGTCATCTGCATGAAAGGAGGAATACAAGAGATGTTGGTAGACTTGAGAGGAAGTGAAGAAAAGGGACCCACCGCTGGAAAGATCAGGTGTGGAATCAAAAGAAATCCAGGTGCTAGTGCTTGATTACCTTTCTGAGTCTCATCTTATTCCTCTGTGAAATAAAGGGATCAACCAGTGGTCTGTGACAGTCCTGCTATTCTGAAATCCATAGATGACTTAAAGAAATATTAGAGGTTAAGTTTTTGCTAACTCAAAGGTGAGGATGATGATAAAGCAACAGATGTCATGTATTTACATAATTGCATGAGTTAGCTAATCTGGATGACCTTTACCTCTTCTCATTTAAAGTAACCATAAACTATGGATTTTCAGGAGTAACTTTATTTTAAAATTTCTAATTATGCCTCCCTATTACTCAGACTACATATTTCAGCATTAAGTATAAGTTTTGGTCACCATGTATAGACATATTCTTACCAAAACTTCATGCTCAAAGAGAACATGTTCCCAAGATAATGAACATTTGTCTTTTCCAAGGGTACACACAAATTTGTGCTGTTGTCTAATGCCAAAATAATATAAAATGTATATTAATATAGAAAAACAAAAAATCAGGAAAAAGTGGGTATTAAATATCAAGTATAAAAATGCTCCCTACTAGTAAGTGATGACAAAAACATATTTCAATTTAGCAAAATCAGTAATTCAGTGTATTTTACCTCCTGGAATGTTTGTGAAAAGTACTACTTTGGCTTTTTGAAAATGTTACAGAACAAGATATTCCATGGTTTCCAACATGCTAACTTTTTTCCAAAATGTTGAATTATTTCCTAAAAATTTACATAATGGAAGTGTTTAGCTCAATGTCAACACATGTTTTATGTGAGTTTCATTAAAAGAAGTAAATATTGTCAGTTTAAGATAGAAAAAAACAAGCAAGAGAGAGACTGAGTGATTTTCCAAATATCACCAATAAAGAATCCTTGATGAGTAATATTATAGCATTTTTTACAAATGTTGGCAAATCTATTCCTGAACAGTTTTGATTATATATTGTAGTCAAATGTTATTTCTTAGCTGATGAAAATGTGCACACAAATCCTTCTGAATCCATGCTAATTTTTGCCCTTATAAAAGACCTGCAGCTGGTTTTCATAAAGGTTGAAAAAGGAATGGTTTGGAAATAGTTCTGCTGCCAACAGGCTAGCTAAAATGAGACTCATCTTTTCCTGTTCAACAACCCAGGCACTTGATTCCAGTATAGTTTATGTTAAAGCTAACAAAAGGATGATCAGGACAGGAAGAAAGAACTTATAGTATCCACTGACTCTATGAAATGTCAGTATTATGACGTTTAGTATGAGACCTTCAAAAGCAAATGATATGTCAAGTTGTTATGGACTATGGTCAAGGTCTCTCTGGTCATTTCTTTAAAAGTCAGGTTTCTTTTTAGAATGAGAGGTTGAAGAATCATCTTCCTCTTTGGGGAATTTTAGAAAAAGACTATTTTTAAGGACAGTTGCAGCCACATTTGTTCTGTACCTAAGAAAATGAACTACACAGAGGCCAGAAGTCTCATCTAGCCTTATAATATAATGATGTAACAATATACGTAAATAGACACAGGTCAGAAAATTTTATAATGGATAAAAATTAATAGATAATAGGATCTTATAAAATCTCCGGCATAATTATCAAAGTTATAAAAGAAAAATGAGGAAATAATATAATATAATTCTACTAGTAAAGATTCACCTTTGGACAAGCTAAGCAGATAACCATCCAAGTAAGTCAAGGCAAAGAATAATCCTTTTACTAAAATAAAATATGTTTTTTGAATAAATGGAATTATTACCTCCCATTCAAATGTTTTGTTTCTAGACTGGAATATATCTATTTTTATAACATTTGAGATAAGGATAAAAGAAATAAAACAAAAGAGAAAATTGACATATTTAAAAATTAAGACTTTATCCCTGACCAAAATTTTTATGGTGGTAACATACAATTCAGGACAACTTTCACTACTGTTCCATTCTTCTATGTCAATGCCTCCTCAGCTATAACTTTTTTTCTTTTTTTTATCAAAAAATGAATACTGACATTATGGAATCACTGTTAAGATTGGGACCAATTACTGAAACTCAAAAAAAAAAATCCCTGTTTTGAAAATAAGAAATAGAGTGTTCTCAGAGATCTGAAATGAATTATTTGCTGGGACTGAGTGTACATGGACACAATAGTCTTTTCAGCAACAGACAGAAAAGCTTGCCAGGCTCATAAATCTGAGGAAACAAAAGGGGGACAAACACCCCAGGAAAACCAGCTGCCACCAAAACAAAGAATGAATAATCTATCTCTCATTTGGAATAGGAATGTAATGTGAATAATAGTAATATTACATGTAAAAAATGCATACAAACCTGCTCCTAGTTTGGAGAATTGGATTCAACTACAAATACAGACTCTTTTTTCCATACACTTTACTGTATTTAAGATAGTTGTAAAAATTGAAGTGACTCTAGACTTAACATTTTTCAAAGCCTTTGAATAACCAAGACTATATTGAATCAATGTTAAAAATGTGGATATTCCTTATATAAAAAAAATCTATACAGTAGATAAATGGTGTATCAGTAATTATATACTGATACTTATAATTATATGCTTGGTCCCTCTGCCAAAGACCAAGACCCTGTCTGCAATGCGACAAATTGCAATGAAGCAGATTCCACACCACAGGCAACCCTGAAACATTTCAGCAAAAGAGTGTTAGAGAGAGCTAATTACAGAATTTGTGCTTTGGCTAAATGATTTGGGGGAGGGTTCCAGAAAGCAGAGTTTTCCATGGTGTGGGTGATGTCAGCAAGCAGAGACAATTCTATAGTTGCACACCTTAATAAATCTTTCACTAGAAGGAGGGAAGACTGGAGTGTGGTTCAAGTTGTGATGTTTAAAGAAGCAGTGACCACTTATGCTACTTGGGAGTAGAGAATTTTATTTTTGTTGGTGGGCAGGGAGGCTGCAAAGGTAGTGTTTAGACAAAATCATAGTCCTCTTTTTTTTGGTCTCATTTTATCAATGCCAGTGGCCTCGTGGACTTGTCTGATGTTGGTTTTCTGTGAGACCATTTCTGTCCAACAAGTAGCATAGAATACCATAACCTAGGAGCTTTAAGTACTAAGCCAGTTCCCATCTGTCAAGGGGGCTTTTCCCATTCTCGTATGTCACATTTAGTTAATCATTAGGTTCTCTATAAAAGTGATCTGAAACACACACACACACAAATAAAATGAATCATTTGATGTACTTTTAAAAATAAGTTTAAAAGACTCTTATTTTATTGAGTCCTTATACATTGTGTACTTTACTTAAGCCATGAACTTTTCAAATATTAACTTATTTAGTCTTCATAAGTAAGTACTATTTCTATCTCAATTTTGAATATTAGGAAAATGAAGCACAGAAAAAATTAAGCAATTTTCCCAAAGGTACATATCCAGAAGGTAGTAAGTTAAAATTTAAACCCAGGCAGTGTCTTCAGAGTCTGAACTCTTTGCTGTGATACAACTATTAATAAAAGCTAATACTGCCCTTCTAGGCTTTAAATTATTTTCACATACTACATGTAGAACTATGAGGAAAAAATAGAGTCTATTCTATCAAATGTTAAGCACCAGCCCAATCCAAAGTGTGTTTTCTTGCACATTTAACCACCACCCCTTTCTTCTGCTCATTACTGATCTTCTAAACTCTAACATACCTTTGGGTTCTTCTTCAGGAATGAGACGGAAGCAGGCTACTCTGGGTTCAGTTGTTGTAATGGCTGTTATTCAACACAGAGGGCTAATTAACAGGAATGGGCCAGGCAGAGAACAGAATGTAGAATGAGCAAAGAGAGATCAAACATACCTAACCCCATGAGTACAATATTTGAATACCTAATTACTTTTATTCTCAATTTTTATTGTCATGTTGTTTTTTATTTGAGATTTTGTTACAGCATGTCTATCTTGGCTTATCACAATGAGATGATTATTTCTGTGCCTCCAAACATCTCTTTAGCTCTTAATAATATTGATTAATGGGATTGAATTTAAAAAGGAGACTGAGGTGTGGTTAAGGAGTCTGTGCTGTTATTTCAGCTGCTGCTTATATACATAGTCTACCTGCTCTGCCCTTCATGTGCCAATACTCTGATTTTTGCTAACATGCTTATTCATTAGCAATTATGATCTATTCAGCTTATCCACAATAGTAATCCAATATCAGTTCCCTTAAATGAAATTTTATATTATTTATGTAATAAGATCTATGCATTTTAGACATGTAACTATTTCATAGGAAGAACTAAGGTCCTTCAAGTTGTGATACGATATCCACAGGCTGCCTACGCTACCTCTTGACTCTGCATTCCTCTCAGTTCTAGCCATTGAGCTCTTTCACCTGTAGGTTCAGTCCATCATTGTTGCAAGAAACATTAATACACTCTTCAGCTTTGTCTGGGCCCTCAAAGTCACAGGTGGCCTGAATCTTTTTAACCAATGTTTTTGGAATAAAATCCAAATATCTAAGTACACAATAAGTTGGATTCTACTCCTGTTTTGACATCATGTCCCTATTCCTATCACTAAGCTCCTAGAGCAAGGTTCCAATAAAGATTTGAGTCATTTTCTCAAGTGAATTCTGTGTTGAAGATTATGTTTAATATCAGTCACTCTAGATCACTGTAGATCACTACCATGTCAGGTGTTTTTATAAACACTAGAGATAAAACAGAGAATAAACAAAAATCCAAGCCCTTGTTAAGTTTATATTCTAGTAGAAGATTGTATTAGTTAAAACAGGCAACTACTCTTAATAAAACAAATAAACCCCAGAATGTTTGAAGGCTCAATAAGACAGAAAGTTATTACTCATATAGTTGAATAGTTCAAAATGTTCTCCAAGTCAGGGTGAGAGGTAGAGCTGCTTTGCCCTACATGTCTATTTAATTTGTGGCTTTAAAATAGCACTGGGATGAAATATTCAGTAGACAGAAGGAAAAAAAATCAAAAAGTGAATGTGGAATCTTCATATGTTTTAATATGCCAAGCCAGGATGTGGTGCTCTTCATTCATGCTTATATTCCGTTAGCTAAAATTTAGTCCCGACCTTAGACATGGGTATGCAGAGCCCCTGTCTCAGGCCTGCACTGCATGGGGTCTACAGTTGAGGTAACTTACTTGAAATTTTCTAGGTCCCCCAGACACCTGGGGCCGGGAGTACTGTCTGAGCAGGACACCTGGATCACAAACTAGGTCCTTCGTGGACCTCCATTCCTGTTTCTCACCTTGGGCAACCTTATTCTGTGACCCTCTACCTCATGTGTGGGATCAACCAGATGCTGGAGGGTGTTTCAGGACTCATGGAAAGAGGTCATCCTGAAATCCTGTGTTCAGGATTGGTTCCAGGAGGGTAGCCTGATGAGAAAACCATTCCCACTGATTAGCATGTGATATATATTTTTTTAAGCCTTAAATTAGGCTGCCCGAATGGGTTAACATGCTGATATCGGGTAACTTTCATTATGTCAGCCCAAGTTTTCGGCTTGCGCCACATGGTTAAGGCCATGTATCCACTCGTTGCCATACGTCAGCTCTCACTGGGCCATGATCTGATCTTGTTGCTGACTCTGGTCTGCAGCACACAAGGGTGTTAAGTAGCACAAGGTGTCCTTTATTCTCTGAGCCCCCTCCTGCTGGGACCTAGTATCACATCAGGCCTTCCTTCATGTGTGGTTATACCTATCTCTTACAAAGGATTTTGAGATTGCAAATACAATCTTCACAATACTAAAGGGTTTCTGAATAATGTTTTCAAATCTCTGGTTAGTGTGGTGGTATTATGCTCATGTGAGTCAAGCTTAAGCCATGCCAGAGGACAGATAGTCATTTCTTGTGTGGATGTATCTGCTCTTCTTGCTCCACCAATAGGCCCCTGATCTATCTTTCCCATTGGTGGCATCATGTGGAAGGTCGTGATGCAATCAATGCTGAAAAAGTTCACATTCTAAAAATATAGTGATTTGGGCCTGAGGAATTCAGGAGGAGATATGATTAGAAGATGTGCTTAATATCTTTTATATCTATTATACTTTTGAAATGATAATGTTTAGATGATCAGAAAATGAATCATCTTTCACACTATCCTGCACTCTCTGGATAAATCTTGCATTTGTGGTCGTCATCAAGGAAGCACAATAAAAGTCTCTGAGAAAGTCATTGGAAGCTGCTGTCCTGGACAGCGTGATGAATGGTGCAGTGTTTTGAACAATGATGCAACCAGCATTAAATAAATGTTATTAGGGACCTGCACAGGCAAGAGGGTATGTATGGTTTAAACACAAATGAGTTCCAAAAATACATGGCATTGTGAGTAATAACAGCATTGCTATCTTTTCTCACAATGGGAAATAAGAAATTAGCCAGAAATAGTATATTTGGGCAATAAAGGGTGCAGAGAGGTTCCTTGCCCTGAACAGGAGAATGTGTGAATGGACACTATGGAGAATCTTTTGCTGTATTCATTGGATAATAAACCAATACAAAAGTAAATCTTCTCTACCCATTATTCTAAATTTTCACTGATAAATAACTATTCTTCACATGGTCCCATGAATTCTGTAATGCATTTTTGATTAACTTGT
Source organism: Avahi laniger (assembly GCA_963575035.1). Taxonomy (NCBI): domain Eukaryota; kingdom Metazoa; phylum Chordata; class Mammalia; order Primates; family Indriidae; genus Avahi; species Avahi laniger. The sequence continues at coordinate 16,176 of CAUYSK010049954.1, read as the reverse complement.
TTAAATAGATGAGGATCCCACAGAAAATACATTTTATAGGGTCTCCAAACATTCCAAGGGTGGTTATGACTAGAACTCATTCACATGGACAAACCTAATTATAAGGGAGAATGGAAAATGTAGTCTAGCTATAAATCAAGCAAGAATAGAAAAATTGTGTGTGTGTATGTGTGTGTGCACAACTAGCAATCTATGACTGAGAGTCACACTAAACGTGAATGTGTTAAGTTATCCTGCAAATTAGAGTGTAAAATGAGCTTTGGAGAAAAACAAAGTTAAGAAGAGAGACAGGGAATGCCTAATTCTTGTTAGACCCAACACTGGGAGCAAAACTCTGTTGCTCCCCACTGCAACCATGGAGCAAAACCACATTGCTAGCTTTGATCTCCATTTTGTACACAGGAACTACTTTCTTATCTCCATGTAAACTAGTGCCTGTTGTGGGTCCTCTCTTCTCTGTCTACCTGAATTTAATTCATCATTTCAAATCCATATCAATTAATGTTTATTCTCTCTTCCCCTTCATCAGTCCTTTCTTTAGTTTTCCTGAGCATTTTTCTTATGCTTTAACTATGCTTCCTGTCTCATCCAGGAATATGCTACAGTGAATATTTATTTTTTGCAGACAGGATCCATCATTTTCTTTTTCATCTTTGAGTCCATATGCTTACCATCAACTTAATTTGAAGAAGTCCCCTGTAAATGTTTGTTGAGTTGACTTTTTGGCCTATTCACAGGATTCAGAGCTTGGAAAGATAGCAAAGGCCTATCTTTTCATAAACAATTATGTCTCAAGAAAATTAATACAACTGAATTTGGAATGTTTGTTGTAAATAAATCAGTTTATTTAAGGTGAATTTATTGGACTTATTTCATAATTGAAAACCATCATGGGAATTAGCCAAGGAAAAATTCTTCTTGCCCTTAGTTTTTCAAAAAGTCTGGTATTTAGAATTACACTGAAAGAAAAGACTATATCAACAATTTATTAAAGCAGAACTTTTTCTGATGATTAGTACATAAAGATATATCATCGGCCTAGCCCATTGTTTTATAACAAGTAACTAAATATCTGTAGGACAGTTCTCCCAGGGGCCTTGACCTAGTCCTCCCCGCTTTTTTGCTTATAGTTCTCAAGAATAGTCGTACAATGTGCTAGGAGTACAATATCCTCACTTAGGGAGGAACTGTCTGAAACAGTCCAGGCCTCGTTCCTGCCCCTCCTAGGGAAGGTAACATCTTGAGTTAGGTAGGAACTGCCTAAAACAGCCTGGGATTTTTTCTTCTCTCATACTACAAGGAGTTGCCCCAGTGATTCCATTGTCCCTGGGGCACAGAACCTGGGGCAGGCTGCATTTCAGGGCCCGTGAGCTGTGGCGCAAAGTAGGCCATGGGCAGTTAAGACTCTATCCACTTACTTCAAGCAGTTTTCTTGAGCCCTGTGGGACTGCCCCACAAAAGATCCTAGGCTTCTTTCGCCCCTTACTGATTATCTGTAAGTAGTAAATCCACTTAGCGTAACATACTATGTAAGATACGTTCTATATTACCAGACTCAGACACATTGGTAACCAGTGTATAGTGAAACTGCTTGGTAATGCCCATTAACATTAAAATAAGATAAATTCTTCCTTTCTACTTACAAATAAAATTACTGGGAGACTTATATAAGTTCTTGAAACTAATTCAGCAATATTGATTTCAAAATGCCAAAATAATTATAATTCTTATTATAAATATTTGGAGACAAAGGGATAAGGGTGGGAGCCCGCATTATGAACATGGAAAAAATATTAGGTGAAAAACTGAAAAGTTCATTTCCAAACTCTTTTGCCCAGACTACATGTTGCAGCTGTGGCAGAGGCTCGAAGATCGCAGGGCAACCGGGAGTTCCAATCATTTTCCTTTTCCTTTCCTTTCTCCATAAACTCCAAACTGATGACTGGAAAGATGGATTTTCAGTACATAATGGGTCATTCCTGATGTTGCAGGATGCACAACAGCTGATCCACAGGGTGATGTTTCCCAAGATTGGACCTCCAGCTTCCAAATTAGAAGCAAACGTCTCTGCACTTAACACACTGAGAATTCCTTAGATGCAGCAATTCTCACTACATCCAAAGGCACTCAAGGCTTTACTCACAGCAATATGCAGAATCCCCTTTATCCTGCCACAGAGCTTCTCTGAAACATTTTACAGAGTGTCTGTCCTTCAACACAAGTGACCCAAGATCAGTAGTGTTTGGACTCTTTGGTGATCTTAGATTAACCTTAACAGAAGCATTATCTTTTCTCTTGACTAACTTGTGCATTTAATATATTTCAAAATTGTCAATTGCATTATTAATTCATTATCCTTGGGGAGGGGGAAATAGAAGTAAAATATTACCACTCTATTCCTTTCCTTTGTGGAAGCTACAAAATGCCTTTTTCTTTGTTTCATCTCATGCTTAAATTCTTGGCCATATGTGGCCACAATGAGGGCACTGATGCCAAACTTCTTTATTACTTGGGAATTGTACAATGCTCCATACTCATTAGAATGCTTGATATTCCAAATAGAAGTCAGTGCTGGGTCTCATTGCTAACCTCTAATCTCAGTTACTTCACTGGCCTTCTTACCATTTGGTTTCTCAGCTTGGTGCTGTGTCCCTGGCATTTGTTTCTTTCCTTTTATAGCTATGTGAATTTCATATGCACACCCAGAGACCTGTTAGCAACAGACCTGTTTTGAAAGAAAAATAGCATAAACAAATTCACTTTGAGTTCTTTATACTATGCTCAATATGTGGGTTTAATGTTGTTACAAAAGCAAAATCACAGGCAGGCATCCCTTTGTAAAGTGTATGTTTATGAAAAAAATGAAGCCTGTGCCTTAGCGGTGATGCTAAGCTACATGGAGGAACAGGGACCTGAGAAAGGAGATAAGACGATTGGATAGTGGGAGTGGAGGGTGTGGAGAGGATGCTGAGCCACTGGAGAATGGGGCTGAATGAGAGGAGTGTTGAGGCTTTCAGGGCAAAAGACTTCTGAGAAGGGCAAGTGTACTCAATGAATGACTACAGCTGTGCCACAGCTAGCAAGAAAAAGTCATCCTTAAAGTGTATTCCTGGGCCAGGAAAAATAGAACAAAGACAAAAATCATTCTGAGTTAGATATTCTTACTTTCAATAGTAGGGACAAGATCAATGTATTATAAAAAGCAAACATTTTTATAATAATGAATATCAATAATTTTACCTAGAGGGAATTCGCAATGCATATTTGCATATATATAGATTAACAAAGTTCAGTTATTTTCCCAGAAAGAATTGTAGCCTGGACCAAGTAGGTTGATTTCTACGACCTGTATTGTATCCTTTTACATGCAAATATCCTTTATCTGCTATTGTTACTGCAAGCAGGGCCTAGAATTTCAGCATCACTTAATATAATAATATAATGAAATTCTTCTTCTTAGTACATGGTTATTTTTCGATGATGTTTTAGAGGTAAATTATATGTACAAGTGAAATTATGAGAGAGATGATTACTCCACCTGCATATGTTTTAGTCTATGGCCCTTTTTATGAGAATAATTCTTAAAATTCATAATTTTGGATATTGTTCACTGTATTTTAGTGTTAGCTAATATAATATAGTTGAAATAAAGTATATTGTCAACTTTGCATGCCTGTTCTGTGATCTTAATTCTTATTCTTTTCTATATTCTATTAAATACATAATTTTATATGTATTACAAACAAAAGAAATTAATTGAACACAGTAAATCTAAACAATTTTGTCTGCTAAATGTTGTGAAAAATACACACACACACGCAGCCTCTAAAGGTTTTAAATGCTAATTAACATATTGATTTAAATAATCTGTACAATTTTATTTTTGATTTAAATTATATATATGATTTCAATAAACACTTTGGCATATCAGTTTTTACAAAAGGCAGGATGCTACATGAAGAAAGCACTAAATCAGAGTTGAAAAATTCATTTATAACTCAGTTACTGTAATTTCTCATTTCATAACCCAATGCAAGTTTCAATTTCCACTGTAAAATGAATAGAACAATCCCTATCTTGCTGATTTTATGTGATTCTTATGAGGATTGAAACAAGAAAATATATAAAAGCATTTTTAACAGACTGTATTTTTTAGAGCAGTTTTAGGTTCCTAGCAAAATTGAGGGGAAGGTACAGAGATTTCCCATACACACTTTGTTCCTCCCCAATACACAGCCTCTCCCGCTATCAAAATCCCCCCACCAGAGTGGTGGCACATTTGGTACAATAGACAAATCTACACTGACACTGACACATTATTATCACCCAAACCCCACACTTTACATTAAAGTTCACTCTTGGTTGTACATTTTAAAGGGTTTGACAAATGTGTAATAACATATATCTGCCACTATAGTTTCAGACAGAATAGTTTCACTACCTTGAAAATGCTGTGCTCTGCCTATTCATCCCTTCCTCCCACCTAATGCCTGGCAACCACTGATAAACCCTCCATAGTTTTGCTTTACCCAGAATGTCATATAGTTGGAATTACATAGTATACAGCTTTTCAGATTGGCTTCTTTCACTTAATAATGTGAATTTAAGATTCCTCCACGTCTTTTATAGCTTTATAGCACATTTATTTTAGCTCTGAATGATATTCTATTGTCTCAGTGCACCACAATTTATTTATCCACTTACTTACAGAAGGACAACCCATCCCTTGGAAGGCTTGCTTCCAAGTTTTGGCAGGTTATCTGCAGTTCTTGGATACTCTGTTCCCCTTTTTTCCCTCTTTTTTTCTCCTTCCTTTTATATTTTGGAAGTTTCTATTGAGATACTCTCAAGCTCAGATTTTTTTTTCTTAGCTGAGTCCAGTCTATTGCTTAGTCCACCAAATGCATTCTTTGTTTTTATACAGTGTACTCAGTCTCTAGCATTTTTTAACTTCTTTCTTAGAACTTCTATCTCTGTGCTTCTATTGTTCATCTGTTCTTATATGTTGCATACATTATACATTAGAGTCCTTAGACTATTAATTATAATAGATTAAAATTTTTAGACTTATCAAATTGTTAGGGAGAGAGAGAACCAAGATGGCTGATTACAGACATCATTTGTTGGACCATCCTCGCTGGAAGGTAGAATATTGAACTGAGGAGAGCAGAGAAGAGTTGCAGCTCAGGTGTGGATCACAGAGAGAGACGACAGAGACCCCATGGAGAAAAATTGCAAAGGTGAGAAAGAAGATGACAGAGAGGAAAGGATAATGGCACAGATCAAACCCAGAGAGGCTCAAACCCCAGTGGAAGGATGAGGTGTGTGTCCTCTCCCTCATAGAGGTGTCTTCAAGTGAACAGCAGGACACAAAGTATACTGAAAATGTTTCCACCCTGCATGAGCCCAGGTAGGGTGGCTAAATAGGAATAGTGGGGTGAACCAGCAAACCCCACGTGTCCATAAGGGACACCCCATGGGAGACTGTCATGAGAGACCACAGCACCAGCTTTCTTGCATTTAGACACTTCCTCCCCTATACCTGCCCTATTCATGGCGTCAGAGAAAATAATTTGAGCTCAGGCTAACTGGTAGCCACAACCCGTCTCCCACCCATTGCAACCACTAGGGTACTCTGAATCAAGATGCTCACAAATGGCTGCTTCTCTGTGGCAGGTGCACGCTCCTGGCTGAGTTCACCATGGAGAGAAGGGGCACCATAATTTGGGAGCTTCTTGCCCATTCATGTTTTGCAGGATCACACACCAGTGGCATAGACAGGTGGGCCAGTCCCAGTGTCCCCAACACATGACAGTGGTACGGGAAGATGAAGGGGGAAAAAAGCCATTTTATAAAAAAGACACTTGCACTCAAATGTTTATTGTAGCACAATTACAATCACAAATATGTGGACTCAACCTAAGTGCCCATCAATACATGAGTGTATTAATAAAGTGTGGTATATGTATACCTTAGAATACTACTCAGCCGTAGAATGAAATGGTGGACTAATACCTTTTGTAACAACCTGGATGGAACTGGAAACCATCCTTCTAAGGGAAGTATCACAAGAATGGAAAAAGAAACAACACATGTACTCATTTGAAACTAGCTTATCAACACTCATATGAACATAGGAAGTAAAACTCAGTAGAAATCAAGCAGGTGGGAGGAGTAGAAAGGAATGGATAAAATCCCACCTAATGGTTACAATGTACTCTATCTGGTGATGGGCACACTTATAACTTTGACTCAAACTGCACAAAAGCAATTCATGTAGTCAAAACATTTTTACCCTTGTAATATTCTGAAATTAATTAATTCTTGAACTTATGTCAACATCTCTATCATATCTGAGTCTACTTCTGATATTTGCTTTGTCTCTTCAAACTGTATTTTCTGCCTTTTAATATGCCTTGTAATTTTGTCTTAATAGCTAGACATGATGCAGTTAGTGGATAAAAGGAGCTATAGCAAATGGGGGTGAGTAATGTGGTGGTAATGTGGTAGGTGGGGAAGGAAAGAATTCTACAGCCTCATGATTAAATCTTAGTTTTTAGGGAGCCTGTATCCCCAGGCTGTGAACTTCACAAGTGCTACTCAATCCTTCTACCCCGCCTTAGATGGGAGAAAATGCCTAGAGTGGGCTTATAATATCTATTTTCCTTCCCCCTTGAGGAAGACTAGATTGGGCTGGAGTTGACTATTTTCATTCCTCCAGGTTGGTTAGGCTTTGAAAAATTTCACAACAGTTTTTATGTTCTGTTAAAATAGCTCTGCTTGAGGACTGGCCTTGTTAAGAACAAAATGCTCTGGCAAATTTCAAAATGATTCCTTTTGCTGGAAGCATGAGGAGATATTTTCCTCTGATATTCACTGTGAATACCTGCTCAAATTTCTGGAGGTTAAACTCACAGAAATTTGGGTTTTTCTGTGACCCAATTGCCTGGGCATTTTTGGCTCTCAGAGTTGTCTAGCAATATTTTAATTGCAGTTTATGTTTTTGTACTCCAGGACTGGTTCCCATAGAGGTTTCATCTTGGGAATCTCTTCTCCAGTAAGTTGTGATTCTCTGTATTTTCCTGTCTCTCCGAATTTGGAGCAGTGTTTCTTTTGTTTGTTTGTTTTCTACAACTTCACTTCTCTGACAGAGCACAGAAAAGCTATTGATTTTTTTTAGTATGTTCAGTTATTTACTTGTTTTTAGGACATAGTGATGATGTCCAAGCTTCTTATATGCTGGATAGAAAACCACTATGAAAGAATTTTTCATATGTGAATGCTATGTACCTGACAGCTATTGTTACATAGCTCATTTGGAGAAGGTTTTCCCCTGTCTTTGCTCTCTGTTTTACTTCTCAAGGAGGTTTAGTTTCAGGAAAGTTTTTGTAATTATTGAGGACACGCTCAAATTCAATCATAGTATTCTCTAATCACATATGCCTTGCAAAATTTCCATGAATATTAGCAGACCAAACAAAAAAATATGGTAAAAAAATGGGACATTTAGTTCCTTTCCTTAGTTACATAAAATGACAGCAACACGAACACAGTATTAGGGCATTAAGAATGATTCTTAACATTTGTCATCAATAAGTATGCATATTTTTCTATTCAGTGAAAGTCTGTAATGAACAAATCTGGATTGAAGTCAGAAAATTATTTTCTTGGATTCTCCCTTTCTCAGGCACCCATAAAAATGATATAGCAAACCACCATTCCCTACAGCTAAGGACCAATTTTTAAAATAACATGAGTTATCACAGAAGAGTTTTTTTTTTCACATGTTTCATGCCATTCATTAAATGGCACACATTCGATAACCATGGAAACTTTTCTCCATAGTTTACATTGATTAGCTAAGTAATACCATTACTATTGCAAAAATTCATTTTATTTTCTTATGTAACAAAGGAATAAGGTGTTTTCATGACACCAAGTAATTTCTCCTTTTGCCTATTTGAATGTTTTCCCTGAGATATTTTTGTAGTCTTCTATTGGTAGTATGCTGAAGAAAAATTGATATTATAGTCTCAGATCTTGAGGTTAATAGTGACATCTTAGGAAATAGTTGAGAAAACTATTGGCCATGTTTTCTTTCCTAAATATAAGGCTATTCTAGTACAAGAGCCACAGAAATCAAGGACACTCAGGGAGAAAATCAATAGTAATGATATTAGAGAAAGTCCTTTTGGGAAGTAACATAAAGATAATAAGCACTGATTAATTGAAAAACTTCCTATAGCTGGGATTTTAAAGGCAAAAGTCCTTCCTGACAATTTTTTCCTTATATCAACTCTATAGTAATGTTCCATAATTTTAGAGCATTGTACATTTCATAGGGCCAAGAAGTGAGACTATCACCATTATTTGGGCAACACACATGCACAACACACACACACACACACACACACACACACCCCTAAACATACATCAGATATGCTCATATAGATTTATGTCCACACCACCTTTATTCCTCCTTGGGGAAAACTACTGGCTGTCTTAATAAAATCAAACCTAGATCCTCTAAGTTTGGCTAGTTATACAGGGACGCAACTCTGTATCTTTCATATTAGCACTGTCTAATAGACTTTTCTGGGATGATGGAAATATTATAAATCTATGTTGTTCAAAACTGTAGTCAGTAGCTCTGCATGGCTATTGAGTGTGTGGAAGGCAACCAGTATGATTAATAGCATTTTTGATTTCGCTTAATTACATTAATTTAAATTAAAATTTATATAGCCACATGTGATCAGTATCTACTATATTGTCAGAATAGTATATAGACTTTAGATTTTTGTTGTTTATGATTTTTGCAGGAATGAGTTCCTACCTTACTGCTCTATCATAGTAGTACTTGACTCTGGCTACACATTATATTAGTCCAGGGAGCTTTAAAAATATCAACTAAAAAGCATCATTTTGATGATTTTTATTGTGAATCCAAAGTTAAAAATAATTGCTACAGCCCAAGTGTGGACTCACAATTTTTTCTTATTTCAATTAGTACAGGTAAAGCCATTTAAACTAGGCATTATTCATGGCTTTGCAAGAACAGAATGAGAACAGATTCAGAGGATACATATATTGAGGTTCAGGAAACGAAACCCCAAAGCTTGATACCGCGGCATGCTGAGGACTTTGTATTTTTTTATTATTACTATTTCAGAATATTACAGACGCACAAATGTTTAGGCTACATATATTGCCCTTGCCCCGCCCGAGGCAAGCCTGCTCATTCCCCAGACAGTGCGCACAGCGCACATTAGGTGTGAATATACCCATCCCCCCCACCACCTGCCCAACACCCAATGAATGCTATGTGCTTTGAATTAAAGGAAACTGGAAGAAGGCCTTAGAAGCTACCTCAAAATCAAAGTCTCTCTGATTTTGCCTTGTTTCTCTCCCCCAAGCACAGGGAGAGGCCCTCACTAAAGTTCCCTTATCTGGCTGAGGAAATTTTTCCAGAAGAAACACAATTGCCTTCATTGTTTAATATTCATTCGGATTCACGGATTCAAGTTACTGTTATACAGTCAGATTGCTGAAACTCTAATAGCTTCTACCATTTCTAAGAACTATGAAGGATATGAAAGTTTAGGTTGCTTGCAAGCTAGCAAACAAGTTAGCTTGCCAGAGTGCCATAGATGCTGGCAGAAGACAAAAAACTTGATAGTCAGAAACAGAGGATTTAGTGTGCATGGCATATCCAGCATTGTGAGCTTCATGTTTGCGTAAGTTCCTCTTGACCTCAAATCTCTCACATGCAGTGAAGAGAGGCCCCAATGAATGTTGCATGCACAGCGGATTTGTGACACAACTGAAGAACCCTGAGCTTAGGCAGTTCCCTACTTTTGAGGGGGCTTTTGACAAACTTGCCCAACCTTGCCCTGATAATGACATTATGCCCTGATAATGACATTATCATTAACCTGGTCTAAAACAAAATCTGCCCTCTGCCCAGGAAGAAGAAGATGCTATTTCTATTTCAAGGCTGTTTGTAATACCAACATCTTTGAATAGACAGTTTGAAGCAAAAACTATCAACAACTTCAGAAAATTCAGAAGACATTTTTTTTCCCCAGCATCGTATTACCCTCTAAATTTCAATGGAAATAGCAATTGAAGTAAAAATAATATCTACTTTATATTATAGAATTCTTTAGTGTGTAAATAAAGTATTCAAGGGCTAGTAAATAAAACTTAGCTCGCCAAAAATATTAAATTTCTGTATGCATCTATAAAAATGGTTAGCTCTCAGTTCTTACTTTGCTCAATGGTTTTAATGTTTATTTTCAGAAGTAAATTGTCTCTTTTTTGTTGTATGTTCATTCAGAGACTCTCCTTTCGTCCCCTTTCTTCTCATCCTTTCACAGATAGGATCCAAGATCTTGGGCTTTTACATGTGGCTCTAGTGTTAGAAAGATATGTCCGGCCCAGAGTTTCCAGTACTCCTCTACTGTGGTTTTTACTAATATGTGATATCCCCACTTATTCGTATATATCCAAACCTATTGTGCATAGAACCATGAGAAGGCATGAGCATGTCCTTTCTTTCCTTTGAATATTGCATGCATGCAAGTCACTCTGCATAGTACTTTTCCAGAACATGAGGTACCTCCAGGTTCAGTAGAGTACTCTCATCCGTTTTGCTTAGATACAACCTCACACCCAATTCCATTTTAGGCCCAATTGCTTAGCAGCCTATTACTCAGTCACCACCACACAGGCACTCAGGTATTGTGATACATCTGGGGATTCTCCGCAAGGCTTGGAGCTACTTCCTGCTACTGTCTTTCAATGAACCAAATATCCTACCCACTCTCATATTATCCCCACGTGACTTACATGGAGTTTTATTGTGTGATAACTTCCTGAATCCTCACCATAATCCCAGGCACAGACCAGAGGATTAGGTGTTATATGGTGTTATATCTCTTTGTAGAGGACTAGACTAGACATTAATCATATTTCTCTAATTCTTTTTTTCTCTCACAACATAGTGGATCTTATTTAGATGGAAACACTTTTTCTTATAACACTTTGCATTCTTCTATAGTTATTATTATTACTTTGTTGTAAAGTCCATCTTTTGGGTACTTCCAATTTGCTGCCTAATATTCAAAGTAATTAAAAATGCTTTCTCTCTCAAACACCTTACTCATAGCATGTTCTGCTGTGATTTTAAGAAAAATTATTAGAACTTAAACCCAAAGTTTTAACACCTGATGGTTTGTTTTATTGCCCTGTCCATAAAAAAGGGTAGGATCTCTCTAAAGGGACCTGAAAGGAGATAGTCATAAAAAGAGTATCTCAATCTATATCTCAAAATATTTTCTGTTACACATGTAAAGGATCTTGAGAGGAGATTATCCTAGATTATCTGAGTGGATTCAATGTAATCACAGAGGCATTATAAGAGAAAGGAAAGAAGGTCAGTACCGCAAAAGGCAATGTGAAGAGAGAAGGGGAGAGAGAGAGAGAGAGATTGGAAGACACCCCTCTACTGACTTTGCAAATGCCACATAGAGCCATGAACCAAGGAATGCAGGTAGCCCCTGGAAGCTAAAGAGGTAAAAAAAGTACTTTCTCCCCTAGAGATTCTAGAGGAATACAGTCCTATTGACACTTTCATTTTAGGACCTCTGACCCCTAGAACTGTAAGAAAATAAATGTACATCATTTTAAGATGCAAAGTTTGTGGTAATTTGTTAGAGGAGCAATAGAAAATTAATATAATGTTTGTTTTGTAAGCCCCTGGCCAGACACTTAATGCTATCATAGCTGGGCTTTCAAAAAGATATTTTCCAACTCTGTCTCTGTTTTTGTCTTACATTCCATATTCTGTAGAAAAGGAGACAGGAAAGAAACAAAGAATTAGGTCATTTTTCCTTAAAACTCTGTTGTGACAGACAGGAAGATGGGACACTCAGATAGGACTCAAGATACACCTGGTGGAAAGGCACATCCCCTGGCATGGGCAGCAGTCCAGTTGTTCAGATATTCATCGGTGATTTGGCCTAATGGAAGAAAACACTACACTAGCCTATGCCATGATTCATACGTTTGAAATGTACAAGGTAGATAATAAATACAAGGACAGAGAAATTTGATGTTGTTACTATCCACCTTACAAGTGGAAAATAAATAGCTTGTGACAGATAATTAAGAGTTGAAAACTTAGAATGAGAACCAGAGACTCTGGAAACACAAAAATGGATCATCTCATGAAGCAGGAGAGCAGAAAACAAGGGATGGTCAGGATAAGATCTAACAGAGCAGCTGAACATCAAAGATCATTAAATGTTCAATTAAGGCAGCTCTGTTATGCCAAAGTCAGGATCCTAGATGAAAAAACCTGGGACCTTTGCACATAATTTGGAGACATCTGTGTAGAAGTCTCTGAAGATTCCTACTCCTCACATTTGTCTGAACCACCTGAGCCTAAAGATGTGCCCCATCCTTCCCAACCCTTGTTAAGAATTAACACTCCCTCAAGAAGAAAATACAGAGATCTTTCCTCATGAGGTCATAGTTGGTGCTGTCAGGAGATGCCCCCGCTTTCTCTCTTGTCCTACGGGACAATAATCAGAATTAAGTTGCTGCGTAATCCAATCATGCCATGCTTGCACTAATTGAAGAGTAAAGAGATTATACACCAAAACAACTGCTGGAATGAGGCAGCATTTCTCACTAGGGACAGTGAGAGAAATCTGAGGGTGCTTGATCAAAAACAAAACAAAAACAAAAACACACTGAAACAAAAATCTGAATAAATATCAGTGTATTATTGACTTGGAGCATTATGTCATTATACAGAATTTAACATTCTGGCAAGCCCCACAGAGGATGGTACAAACTTGCTGCTAGGATTGGACCTAGAATCTTAGAAAAGGCCCATAGTGAGGGAAATTAAAATGCCTAAATAGAACAGATTGTAGAGAGATTAAAGACCAAGGAAAGTAGGCATATTGGGATGGATATCTTAAGTGAGGCCTAAAAATTTTGTGCAGTCATTCAGAGAATTATGTTTTATGACCTAGAAGACACACCATTCACCAATGCTATTAGAAATTGGCTAGCAAGAAAAATGCTTAGCAGCAGGCATTGTTAGGAACTTATTTGTGGCTGTCCTCTGAAGATTAGGGCTGATGGTAAAGAGGCTGTAACAGAAATTAGCTTGCTGAAAGTAATGAGAATAATAACATAGCCCCAAAGTAATAGGAGTCAGGTGGCAGTAATTAACTACCAGAAGCCAGGGGATTGTAACTGTTGTAAGTGACAGACAAATTTGGGATGGCTCCTTTGTCCTGAAACACAGAGTCATGGAAATATTTCAAAGACAACAGTATTCTTAAGGTCAAATAGATGGGCAACCAACAACGGTATCACTAAATTGTATGCACATCTCTGTGTGTATACGGTGAGTATGAAATTGAGAGCAATTTTTAAAACTAAACCAGAACTTGATGACCAAAAAGATGATCTGGCCTTAGGGATAAGGACCCTAAATTACCACAGCTAGTATATACTATAGTGATTTATCCCAGACTTCCTTGAAGGGGCTCTGACTACTTACTTGAATGATTATACACTGGGTTAAGAAGAATACACCAACATTTCAAGGACCACTGGACACGGTTTTTAAACCTTGGGCATTACCACGGACCTCTCTTAGAGTAGGAGCATATGGATGTCAAATAATGAGATCTTAGCCAAATTTCAGTTCATTTTTCCTTCAATGTGGAGGAGGAAAAAAACAATTTCAGTTCATTGTAGGTCACCTAGGTCTGTAAATCCAAACATTTCTTATTTATATGGTCCCCAGATACACTTTTAGGAATTGATTGATTTAATACTTTTAGTAACCCTCACACTGGATTCTTCGGCAGGGAGGTAAGAGTCGTCATAGCGGGGAAGGCCAAGTGGAAGCCTCTGAAACTGCATGCACCTCCAATCAATGGAGAATGTTATTACCTCTTGGAGGTGGGAGGAAAAGTAGAGATTAATGCCACTCCTTAAGACCTCAAGAATGTGATTTTTATTATATTTCTACCAGGCTGGCTTCATTCCATCAATGGATAGACCAAGGAGAATCAGTTTGGACTACCATAAGATCAGCTAAGTAGCAGGCCCAATCACAGCTGCCATTCCTGACATAGTGATATAAATAGTGCAGATTAAAATAGCCTCACATACCTAATATGCAGCCTGTGATTTAGGACATTCTAATCTAACCCAATCAGTAAAGAAAATGAAAAGCTGTCCATATTCACATTGAATAAACTACAGAATTTATTAGTTTCACCCTATGGCTATCTTAAGCATATCCTCCTCTGTCTTAATATGTCCTAAAGAACATTTCACAGAATATTACATTGATTTATTATGATATGGTGTCATGCTGATTAGGTAAGATGAACAAGAGATAACTAGGTGATCCTGTTAAAATGTGCTCCAAAGGGTAAGGGGCAAACCCCATGAAGAATTAGGAATCTTCTACTTCAGTCAGAAATTGTAGAGGTCCAGTGGCCATGAGTGTGCCAATACTACTCCTCAAAAGCAAAAAACAAATTGCTTTATCATGCCGCCCTTACTACCAACAAGGAAACTCAATGTTAGGAAGGCCTCTTGAATTCTAGAGATAGCATATCACCCACCTAGGAATGCTGTTTTGGTTCATACACAAAGTGATATGGAAGCTGCCAATTTCACAGAGACCTGGAGCAAAAAATATCTTGGCACCAGGTCCACGTTGCAGTGTGAGCAGTTCTGCCAGTTGGGCCATATGTTCCAACAGACCATATTGTGTTGGTGATTTCAGTGATGGAAAAAGATGCAATGTGGCCTTTTGATAAACATTAATGGGAAAATCACAAAACTGGGTTTTTGGAGTAAGTCCATGTCATCTCTAACAGAGAATTACATATGTTTTAAGGAACCAACTGGTACGCCGCTGGACCCTGGTAGAGATGGAATATTTCACCATAAATCACCAGGAACATACTTTAAGTGAAGCACAGGTAGAAGGTACCCCAGGACTAAGTTTGTGTTTACCACCATGATGAAATCCTTAAAAGACATTAGAACTGTGTGGTGCAGATATAGCTAAAGTGTCACCTCAGAGTCAATGTCTCAATGAATTGGGCAATTGTAACTGTGAATGAACAAATGCAGAAACTCTGGTCTAAACATGTTATAGTCGCCAAGCACTCATAATATTAAGGAATGAGGGTTTGGGTCATACCAATTAGGTAAGTCACTAAGATCAGCAGAGATGATACGTGAGGGTGAGGAAAATTTATTGTGATAATGATTGAGTACCAGCTGCAGCCTCGAGATCAACTGCAAAGAGAGCTCTGATCTCTTTCTTCCAAGTTTCCCCTCAGGAAGATAGAGACCCAACCAATGCCTTGAAGAAGCTTCTCCCTTAACCTATGGTGAAGTGAAACTACATGGCCCTCAGTTGGTCTATGGCAAACACAGAGATTAGCCACTCAGATCCCCCTCAAGAGAGGACTTGTTGCCCACTGGAGCCTCTAGCTGTTAACTCATTCAGGGTCCACCTCAGATTCCAAAGTAAAGAGCTTTTCTTTCGGAATGGTTTCAACCAATGGTTTAGCAAAGTGGTGGACAGGAACCTAGCCATCTTTCCCCACATAGGACTGTTCTAAGGGTAATCTTTGCTCTGTTGCCCAATGTTGGGCTGGTAAAGACTTTATAGGTTCAGCATCAAGGTCTAACAACTATTCCTATTCAATCCTATTTCTATCCCTTCCCTTCCATGACTGTTACTCACCAATAAATCTTTCACATACCTAATTTCATTTTAGTATCTGCTTTCTAGAGAACACAGCCTGCCTCAAGTAACCAAGTAACCAACCTCCATGCATTTTTTTTTTTTTTTTTGAGACAGAATCTCACTTTGTTGCCCTGGCTAGAGTGAGTGCCATGGCATCAGCCTAACTCACAGCAACCTCAAACTCCTGGGCTCAAGTGATTCTTCTGCCTCAGCCTCCCAAGTAGCTGGGACTAGAGGCATGAGCCACAATGCTCGGTTAATTTTTTCTATATATTTTTAGCTGTCCAATTAATTTCTTTCTATTTTTGGTAGAGATGGGGTCTCGCTCTTGCTCAGGCTGGTCTCGAACTCCTGAGCTCAAACAATCTGCC